>MU187447.1:0-37526 GCA_016904865.1 Pissodes strobi | reverse complement strand
TGATTTTTTCCTGGGCTTATTTAAAAACGGATTTCAAATCTAATTGCGTGTAACACGGCAAATATACCGAGCCAAGTTTGGCAGTGCCGTTTTTTAACATGTTCTTGTGTCTTGTCGTGTTAATGAAATGTTAAATTTTAATAATGATGTGATAATATATATTTGAATGACTAGAATTTACGTTTTATGTATGTTTTGAGAAAGGCATGGGGCACCTGCCGAAACGTTAACAGATTTTTTCATAAAAATATGACTGCTCAATGAGTTGTTTTTTTAAACCAAGAACCTAGTCCCAAGAAAACAATTTTAACTATATATATATATATTTGCATCTCTTTAATTTTAATAACATTATATCGTTTTCACAGACCAGAGCTTTCCGCAGGATTTTTTTAAGTACATGACTTTGGTTTAATTTCCTTATGGTTTGCTGAGGATGAGTTATAAATACTATTTTCAATTGATTGTTACAACTATTTATTTTGCGTTAAATGCTGCTGAAGTTACTCAGTTTTTTTCCATCAACTCTTCTTAACAAAAAATTCTATTGCCGCTGATAAGACACTAAACTTTTTCAGACAAATTTGCCCTAGTAGGCCCATTCAACAAATTTTATTACCGTATTTCAACTTTTCTACTTAACTTATATTTTTTTAGAACGGGTTATATATATTTTTTTTATTTAAATAGAATAATAACCTGGTATATTAGCCGACTTACAATTATTATTACATCGTAATTAAAAATGCACATTAAAGGGTTTCTATTCGCGACAGCAAAGAAACATATTTCAAGTTGCTTGGACAAAATTAATGCATCCCAATAAGAATAATGATCATGCAAATGACGTTACATGTAGTGGAACATTTCCTTAATATCTGAGACAGAGAAGGGTCCTGACAGGACAAGAACAAGATAACCCAAAAGGAGGAAGGACGGGATGTGCCTTCTCTAAGGAATCGTCCTTGCGTGTGGCCAGGGGGCCAGATAAGGCCCGGCCAGGCCAACGATGTTCAGATCTTGGCTTATAATTTGCATGCGGTGTAAAGGGGATACTACTTATTTGCATTTCAAATATAAATGGGTAAATATGAGTATAAAATGGGTAGCCCCTAAGCGCTCTGTATCAAAATTTACTCTGCCTGCAAATAGATTATTCTGAAAATGGCTTCAGTCGTATTGGTCACTCTTTTCATTTTATCGTAAGTAATAACACAAAGGATTGATTTTTTCTGGAAAATTTTGAAGGAAATATTTCAAAGCTGTACCATAGTAAAAGATAAATACTGCTCCATGCAAATTAAGCGTCATTGATGAATATTTGCACCAAAGGCATAGTAAATAATATAACGAAATTGGCTGTAAACTTAAACACAGGAAATGCGCAAAACAAAAGTAATGTTTTGTTTTACTGTGACAAAACCATAGAAAAGCTTAGCCTTTGTGACGAGATCTGTCTGCGCGCCAATACTGACTACGTTGGTATATAATCTCAGGGTAAACTCGCTTGTAAGCCACCTAATACATTGCCTAGTGAGAGGTCGAGAGAATTTACTCGGTATCATTTAAAGTTAAGGTAAGTGGTAAGGATTTTTGTTTAAAGTATTAAAATTCCTTTTACGGATAACTTTTAAGAAGCAAAAATTGTCTAGCAAACTACACTGCAGAGCACTATTTGAATAAAACAAAATGAAGTTACAACATTTCTAGAAATTAGGTACTAGAATAAGAAACTTTCAGAAGATACACTATCTATAAAAATAGATACAAAGCGCACACTGGAATCTTACTTGTCAGAACGCATGGCCGCAACCCAAACTAAGCCAAATTAATATATATTATTATTCCTAGCAGACGGATCTAGTATCATTACGTGTATAAGGCGCACTGAGACCCAGTATCAAGTTTTAATGTTCTTATGTGCGTGCAATTTAACTAACGTTTAACTGATATTTTTTATGGCATTAACGATTTCGGTGATAGTACAAATATAGTTTGGATTTTATTTAGTAACAACTATTTTATATATTATTAATATCTCCACTTGTTGTGTTTTGCAAATTATCAGGAAGAGGTGGTACCGAGTCGAAGCTAGATTCAAAAAGTACAATGACCATAGAAAATATTCCAATCCTAGTTTAATCATTAGAAAAATGTATGACATGTAAGGGCACTAGTCGCTTGTGTGATGAGTTACACTTGAAATTGCATGTTCAAACTGAACAACATAGGTCGCTATTTGTGAGAGAAGCTTGTATGTGTACTACTTTGGTAAATATTCGCTGAAACCGAAAGCGCTAGGACTGTCAGGATGCAACCTGGATGTCCAAATGTCCAAAACACCTTAAAGAATCATAGTTTCAATCACAAAAACATATTTTCTCTTTGATTTCTGTACAGGGAAACGTAATAAGCAATACTGTAAGCTTCTCACACTTGTTCATCATCCTGAGATGGACATGTCTAATGTTTCGAAGTCAAAATGAGATAGGTAAATCGAATGCAGGCGATGATATAACGAGTTGAAAAGGAACATGGCGTTATATATGGAATAATAAATATTGACAGCCAATAGACGAGCTGCAAAATTAATAGAAAAATTAAACTAAAAATAGTTACAGTGATTTTCTAAAATGGAAATATTAAATCACCAAAGAATATCAACTTCCTGATCATCTTAAAAATTCACCAGAAATTCATACGGTAAAATGTCCGAGAAATCACTGAAGATCGTATCAACTTGCATATTTTCATCTAACGCATTACCAGTAAAGTATGTAAAAGTACTTATCGAACTGTGACTATTAAAGGTCCCGTGTTGTTCCACAGATATCAAGCAATTCACTTGAACCAAAATACATTTATATACTGAAATTCCATACACCTTCGCAAACGCTGACAATATGAACACTGGCCTGTAATTCAAAATATGGTTAAGATACTGTTGGGGAAACACCCCAACATGTGTATAACTTATCGTTTTTCACCGTATAGTTTGGTGATAACACTCTGTATATCTGTAGTATGATTGAGTCATAATTAAAACCCAAATATATTTATTTCACCCTAGGTAAATAGAAATTTGTGCATTTAAATTGTATTTCAGTTACTCCTTAGTTCGAACCTGGATTGTCAGTATAATAGATTCCGATATATGCAACAATCGCTGGAAGCAAGTTCTCACTGCGTCAAGGAAATCGTTATTAATCGTTCTCAATATAATATATCTTTGTCTCCGTCAATGTTGTATAAAGAAAAATATGTCAAATAAAGAAAGTACATGCTTCTACCCTCTCAATTGCATCCGCCTCCGTGCAATTTTCCGCTTTGCTCTCCCTGCCGCGCCGGTAGGATAAATTTGATTTTAGTGCCTTACAAACACTCACTCCTAATGCAACGGTCCAGACAACGCTCTGCTCTGCTCTGCAGTTTTTCCCATTTGTTTGCACAGATATTTAGAGAATATCTACTGTACTCTGTGCTACTTTTTTTCAACTCTGAATTAAGGACTCTTTGGTCATGTTAGCGCATTTTCTCGAGACAATACAGCTTCTCTCCTCTTGAAGATAGATGAAGGTAAAATGGCGGTTGAAAATTTGTAGTAGACAAATCTATTCCTGTCCCCGAGATTCAAATCAAATGTTCGAAGTCCGGCAGTTCCGGAAGTTCGACATCCGGTGAAGTTAAGTTGAGAGAATCGAAAAAGACGTAAAATACAAGGTATTTTGTGTGAACGGAATGGCAGTTAGTTGAATTAACGTTAATTAAATTCAATAAAGAAAGAAGTTGATATTTGATTCAAATAATCAAGAAGTTTTGTTACACATCTAGCACTAGTTAACCTTATGTACAGGGTGGCTCGAATTCGTGTCTATGTATGGGGAACTCGAAAACCGTAAGAGATACAGTGTCGGTCAAATTAAGGCAAAGTTGCGTATTTAGATGCCTAATAATATGCCGTTTAGAAAGTTTTAAAATTCCGAGTATTTCCGGAGATATCCGAAAAAACCCGAAATATTGAAAAATCGTTTAATTTTTTTCTTGGGCTTATTTAAAAACGGATTTCAAATTAAATTACACTTTTGCATTGCCACTTTTTCCGCTATATCCTATGATGGTATCCAGTTTGAAATCCGACGTTTCGTCTTCAAGGGATCATCATCAAATTTCTTTTTTTAAATACGAACTTTAATTTTTTTATCGTTTTTCAGATGGTATTGGCGTTATTAATATGATTGTGTTTTATTTTTTATTATTATTCTTTTAATTATATATTTTGCTTTGGCGTAATTTTAAATAATTTAAGGTAGGTACTTTTGAAATTTTTATATTCTATAAAAATATTTTATTTTGTTTTTTGTATTACGTGGAACATTGGAGCGTATTAAAAATAAAAATATAGACAAATTATTTCTTACGAGAATATGGCCATGAAAACTATTACTCAAACAAGTTGCTTACTGGAAAGATAATATATTCTCAACTTTTAACCAATAAAAAAATTTATATTTTATGTAATAGAAAACATCAACAATTTATAATCATATTACGTTATACTATAGGTACACCTAGGAAAAACACCTATTGGAATTTTGTATGATTATAAATTGTTGATGTTCATTTTTTAATTGATTAAAAGTTGAAAATATCTTATCTTTGCACTAAGCAACTTGTTTGAGTAATACTTCATGGCCATATTCTCGTAAAAAATAATTTTACTATTTTTTATTTTTAATACGGGTTCCAATTTTCCACTTAATACAAAAATCAAATAAAATATTTTTAAAGAATATGAAAATTTCAAAAGTACCTACCTTAAATTATTTAAAATCACGCCAAAGCAAAATATATAAAATAAAAATAATAAAAAAATAATAAAAATAAAAAAAATAAAAACACATATACTCATATTAATAACGCCAATACCATCTGAAAAACGATAAAAAAATTAAAGTTCGTATTTAAAAAAAGAAAGTTGATGATGATCCCTTGAAGACGAAACGTCGGATTTCAAACTGGATATCATTATTAGATAGAGCGGAAAGAGTGGCAATGCAAAAGTGCAATTAGATTTGAAATCCGTTTTTAAATAAGCCCAGGAAAAAAGTAAAACGATTTTTCAAAGCTTCGGTTTTTTCCGGAAATACGCGGAATTTTAAAACTTTCTAAACGGCATATTGTTAGGCACCTAAATGCGCAATTTTGCCTTAATTTGACCGACACTGTATCTCTTACGGTTTTCGAGTTCCCCATACATAGAACTCCGCCTAGTCAAGCGCTCTTTTGAGAGGGTTTGGTTTGCTGACCGGCAACGGCGACGAGAACGCGAGGCCGGGACCCGAATGGAGCCGTCTGGAGAGGTAGCCACATAACAACTAAGGTTTATAGGCACTTCCTTAGGCCGTCGGACAGTACAGGGACCCACCCTTGCCTAGCTAGCGTAGGGGGCTGTCCTATCATCCGGCGTAAAATCTCGATCGTTGCAGTAGTGCCAGGTAGCGCCTGAGGTAGGACCCTGCTGCTTCAGTCGGGGGGATATAATCGCGGCTGCCAGACCATACTGCAAGGATCTATCCTGACCATGCTGACTCGTAGCCCGGCTTGTCTGTGAAGTAGCTTCTCTCTAGTCCTTCAATACCATCACCTTATTTTTCGCAAATACACCCCTTACACGCACTCAGGTGCAAATACAGAGAAACATTTGATCCGCTAACCCTTAAAATTTTAGAATGAGTGAAAGTCAAACCGAAAAAAACCGAAAAAGAGCCAACCACCACAGGGAATCCTACCCCTAGCACCCCTGAACCCGGGATGGAAATGAGTTCCATCCAGGAAGAGGAGCTGTTAAAGTCACCAGCCAGCACCTTTGAATCCGATGCGTATAGAAAGTCCTCAACCGGGCCGGAAACTAGTTTCGACCAGGCGGGACCGGATGCAGCTGAAAAGGAGAGGTTGCGGCAAAAAGAAGCACGCAAGCAGGCCAGAAATCGTAATAGCGCGAGAAGGAGAAAAGAACTGAGAGCCCGCTTGAGGGAGGAAAAAAGGGCAAACCAGGCTGGACCGTCGGCTCAACCAGGCTCACCCACCGCCACCATCAATGCGTCTCCACGCTCTGAGGGCAATACCCAAGCCCGGCCCCGTGGGCAGCATCAGAGCTTCCAGCAGGTAAGGAGTAGAGGGCCAAAAGCACGAGACGCCAGACGAGCGGCAGCGAAGCTGAAGCCCATTGTTCTGCCTACAGCTCCGACTGCAGTCGGGGGTTCCTCCACCCAGGATGATTACCCAAAACATCCAGGGAAGAGCACTCCTGGCGACAGCACGCCGAGAAAAAGGCAGATCTCTAAAGATACCCCTCCAGAACGCCAACACAAGAAGCCAAAACAGGGCGGGTCTACTTCCCATAAGAGCGGCCGGAAGGGAGAGTCGCCTCTTTTGAGGAAAGACATCCAGTACGGACGTTCAAGTGGAAGACCAACTGACCCGCCCAGTTCTGGCTCCTACAGTTCGGCGGCCTCGAGGGCCAACCAGGTTGTTTTCAGGTCTAACAGACAAGGTGGGAAGGTGACCAAAGAAGAGGCGGACCGCTTGAGGATGCACCTCATTAACGAAATGAGGCGTTCCAAGGCAGAGCTCCACTCCCGAAACTCCGGCCTTACTGAGGCGGGGTGGTTTTTGGTTACCACGGAGGATGAGGAATCCAGGGATTGGCTGCTCAACACCTGTCAGCCACTGACCGAGGGAGAAGTGTCCTTCACAGCCGTGAAATCGGCGGACGCCCCATGGCCGGTGGAGATTGTCTTCACCTTGAAGACACAAGAGCAGCCGAAAATAGAGTACGTCACCGAGATGCTAGCCATCCAGAACACCACCTTGAGTGTTCCGGAGTGGCAGCATCTGAAGACCGAAGGACAACCAAGCAGTTGGCGCCTTCACTTCCTGGTGAGCAGGGAGGTCGTGGCTGGACTAGAGCTGGCCGGGTTGATTGTGTTCTTCGAATTGGTCGCTGTGCGAGTTTACAGGGTAACCATTCGGAGAGCACTCACCGGGCGGGGCGCATATTTGTAAATAGGAGACGCGTCCGGCATAAGACGCGAGCCGAAGTAGAGTAGTATATAGCAGACGAGTGAAGCAAAACCGCTTGGTAAACGGCAGACGTGTCAGTTGCAAAAATGTTTGCGGAATCAAGAGCTGTATATAGCAGACGAGTGAGATGGATTTTTGCCTGAAACGTCAGTTATTTAGTAAAACTTTTTTAATATGATATTTTGTGTTATTTTGAATTTCTTGCGATAATTTAAAATACTTATTGGTGTACTTACCATTGCCAAAATCTAGTGGGTAGTGGATTATACGTAAAAATAGGAGTTTTCTTATTTTCTAAACATAAACTTCTTATTCTTTGTAAATATTGGACAAATAATGCAAGTTCTAAATGCTACATATAAGTATGTATTTGTTAAAGTAGGTAGTATACAAGTAAGTAGAACAAGCTTTTGAGTTTGAAACAAAAGACAATTTTTTTTAGGACAAAACACTTTTGAAAATAGACAAACACCCATAGGACAATATAACAGTACATAGCTAAAAAAAACTTTATGATTAAGGATTAAAAGTCTCTAGCTAGGTAATTAATTTAAAATAAGACATTTTTGGGCAATTCATATATAGGGTTGCTCAAAAGTTCGGAAAATAAATCACAAAAAAATAGCAATGTAGAGATCATCTTTTGGGCAACCCAAAGTTAGTGTCGCTTCCTCTTAACTTCAAATGCGTTCTGTACAGCATACATCAAGTTTCTTCACGAGTGAGCAGATTGTTTAAGTACTTATTTCTTTAAATTTTCATCACAGTTTTCAGTGAAATTTCGTTTGGCTTCGTTTAGTTCATTTTCGGCTTTGGAATGTAAAATTTCCATAAATAGGGAGTAATATTTTTGTGACAATCTCGTGGTATTCCGGTTTTCGCCGTTAAAATCCATCTCAAGACCGCCTTCTTTATATGAAAAATGTATAAGAGCAATTTTGCTTCTGGCCAATGTTTTCTTAGCACTTTCCTCTCTCGTAAATCGTCATCTGTCAAGATAACTGTCGGTCGAATTTTTGATGGCATTGTTTCTAGATAATTTCCTTTAGACACGGTTGCAAGTGGAGTGTAAAAACCTTTTTTAAATTCATTATTTTATCTTCTTTATTCATTATTTCACACAATGAATTTTTATTTTAAAAAAGAACCCATGAACTATTCCATTGTTGCGTTAAGAGGCTATGTAAACAGCAGATGTGTCAGGCAGTCTTGGGCGGACTCGTCTTCTAAATATGACATGTTTTTCGGGCATCGGCGGAATTAATCGAATGGATAACGCGTCTCCTGTTTACAAATATGCGGGCGGGGCACTTCAGCCGGGACTTCCGAACCATCAGGAAGCAGGCAATAGCCAAGTAAGGTGGCTACCCCTATCCATGATGTCCCCCATGGCGCAATTAAGGGTAAGTCAAATAAATCTCCTGCATAGCCGAGATGCTAGTGCTGAATTGGCAAACATCATGGCTGGAAAATCTGGAGAGATTATACTAATACAAGAACCTTGCTTTTTTAGGGAAAACATAAGGGGACTTGCGACCCCCGGCTTTACCATCTTGCCCGGGTGTGAAGGAGTAGAGAGGCCGAGGACATGTATCGTGATGTCCAGAGAGCTGCAGGGAACTCTGTTACCACAACTAAGCTCCAAGGACATCACGGTGATCCTGCTGGAATACATGGTGAGTGGCACAAAACATAAGTTATTAATTAGCAGTATATATCTTCCGTATGATAACGCGCAACTTCCCCCAACGGAAGAATTAATAAGGTTAATAGAATACAGTAAAGACAAAGGTTTTCCACTAATCGTGGGGTGTAATGCAAACGCGCATAATATCGTTTGGGGGAGTACTAACACTAACGCGAGAGGTACGGCTTTATTAAAGTATTTCGTATCGGAAAACCTTGAAGTAGCTAACGTAAATGCGGAACCAACTTTTGTGAATCGGGTTCGTCAGGAGGTTATCGATATTACAGTGGTAACTCGAGCATTTGCGGAAAAGGTAGTGAATTGGAGGGTAAGTAGGGACATAACTATGTCCGATCATAGAATGATCCGATTCGAAATTAAATCGGATAAGATGGAGAAGCCACTGAAAAGTATAACGAGGGCAACAGACTAGAACAAATTTAGGGAAATTCTGGTAATGTCCATGGGAACTTTAGGGCAGGCTATTTCATCAAAACAAGAACTAGAAATTGAGGTGGTAAAGCTAAACAGTATAATCATCGACTCCTATGAACAAGCGTGCCCACTTAAGAAAACGAGCGCCAAGAGGCTGCCTTGGTAGAGTGATACTCTGGACCGTCTTAAAAAATACGTAACAAGATCACACCGCCACGCTTTCAGGGTAGGGCGGCAGGAGCTCTGGGATGTGCATCTGGAAGCCAGAAGGAAATTTAAAATCGAGGTCCGACGCAGCAAAAGAGACAGCTGGAGGAAATTCTGCGGAGAGATGGAGTCCCTCTCGCACTCAGCGCGTCTGCTTAAGCTGCTGGGCTCGGAAAGACAAAAAGAGATTGGCTCTCTGAAAACAGGCGAACAATGGACGGCGAACAGAGAGGAAACGATAGGGCTTCTTCTAAAAACCCACTTCCCCGGAGAGGTACAGACTACCAAGTGGGACGAGGAACCAGAGCCAGAGATGGACTGGAACCTTGCCCGCAGTGTGGTGACTGAGGAATCCATAACTTGGGCAGTGTGGCAGTTCAGTCCATATAAGGCAGGAGGGCCGGATGGAATTATACCCATGATGCTGCAGGCGGACCTTGACATGTTACTCCTTTACTTAAAGATAGTATTCGATGCCAGGATAGCACTAGGGTACGTTCCACAAGCTTGGAGAGCAGCGGATGTCGTCTTCATCCCCAAGGCAGGGAAGAAAGACTATTCTCATCCCAAGTCCTTTAGGCCTATAAGTCTAACTTCATTTTTAATGAAGACAATGGAAAAAATGATTGACAAGTTCATCATGGAGGAGATCCTAACTGATTCTCCTCTACATGATAATCAGCACGCCTACAAAAGGGGGAAGTCTACTGAACGGCTCTCCATTCTGTAGTTAGAAGGGCTGAAAAGGCAATAGAAAACAAAGAAATGGCGCTAGCGCTCTTCTTTGACGGAGAAGGAGCTTTCGATAAGGCTAGAACGAAAACTATCTGTCAAGCCCTCCAGGCCAAGAGGACACCAGTTCATTTGGTCAAGTGGATAAAAACGGCACTGGAAGACCGAAAGATCAGCGCCACGCTGGGAGAAGTTTGCATCGAAGCCGGGGTAAAGGGGGTTGCCCACAAGGCAGCTGCCTCTCGCCACATTTGTGGTGCCTGGTGATGGACAGCCTCCTGAGAAGGGTAAATCTTGAGGGATTCTACGCACAATCACATGCTGACAACGGGCTAGTAATGATCACGGGCAAGTTCGTGAGAACGGTCTGCGAGCGTATGCAGGTGGCGTGTCGGATAGTTCAAGGTTGGTGTGAGGAAAATGGTCTCTCAGTAAACCCAGGGAAGACCGAACTCATTATCTTCACAAGGAAACGAAATCTAATAGGTTTTATACATCCCATACTCTACCAGACGAGACTGAGCCTAAGTCAACAAATATTTGGGAGTTATTTTAGACATTAAATTGACGTGGAAGGCACACGTTAAACAGGTGGTGAATAAAACAACCGCGATTATGTGGCAACTAAGGAGAACGCTAGGTAGGAAGTGGGATTTAAAACCTTACATCCTCCAGTGGCTGTACACTGCTGTGATAAGACCGAGGATTTCCTACGGATCCGTGGTCTGGTGGCCAGCGGTGGCCAGAGCCACTAATGCCCAGAAACTGGCCAGACTGCAAAGGTTGGCTTGTTTGGGTATTACCGGAGCATTGAGAACAACTCCTGGAGCAGCACTGAACATCATCCTGGGGCTGCCGGACCTCCCGATCTGGATTGAGAGAGAGGCAATGGCGGCTCACAAAAGGATGATCGACAACGCAATATTCCAGATGGCAGATTAAGACTGAGAAGAAATTTCCAAGTGGAATTTCCATCAAGGGAAGAGTGGCTGTCAGGTCAGGTACGTACGCCGAGCGGCGTACACGCATGGTACACTGACGGCTCATGGATGGCTAATACACAGTCATCCGGAGCCGGTGTATACCTAGACAACACTAAATCAGGAGAAAGCACTTCGCTGGGGAGATATGCCACTGTTTTCCCTGACGGATCCAGAACAAGGCGACTGCTAAAAAAGAGCCGAGAGGACATCAGGAACTTGGTAGTTATTCTGACTGGGCATGGAAGCCTAAACAGACATCTGCACCTTATCGGCGTGCGGGACAGCCGACTCTGCCCGAACTGCGGGACAGGGAAGGAGTCATCATACCACTATATAGGAATTTGTGATGGTGGAGTCGCCTAAGGAGGAAGATACTGGGAGCACCAACACTTGCTCGGAAAGATCTAAAGGATCTGGACTGGGAGGACGTCCTCACCTTTATCAAGGTGACGGGCCGTTTCAGTGCGGGCCGGGTGTTGGAAGTAGCCAGGTAGGGGAGGGCGGATCGGGGACGGTGAAAAGGGACTTACAGGTCCACTTACCGGGCTTCGGCCCCCCCACCCTTACTACTACTACTACTACTCCCCATACATAGACACGAATTCGAGCCACCCTGACAGGGTTATCCAACGAGGACTAGACAAGGCGATTTTTTGACTTTCTCTGTACTTAAAAAAAAACTGAAATAGCCATCTTATGTAATTTTCTTTTGCGAATTCGGATATGTTCAGCAAAAAACAATTGAATATCAAATAAAAGTGCTAGGGGTCACTTTGATATATTTTTAAATAGAACACCTGTATATTACTACATTTTTGGAGTCTCTAGAAAAACCTTAACACATTTTGTGTATAATATCCTATACCTATCTTTAGCTGTTTACCAAATACTGACAGTTGAAAGTCAGGCATTTTGACACTTTGACAGGCTCTAAAATCTAATCCGCTCGAGATCTAAGAAAACGGTTTGCACATTCCTATCTTGGGTTTTCATAAGCTATCGAAAGATAGTAACTTTGAATTTAACCGGAGGTATAAAAGTTCCGGTTAATTTTATCTGCAGGTTAAATTCGAAGATACTATCATTCGATAGTTTATGAAAACTTAAGATAGGAATGTGCAAACCGTTTTCTTTGATCTTGTGCGGTATAGATTTTAGAGTCTGTCAAAGTGTCAAAATACCCGACTTTCAACTGTCAATATTTGGTAAACAGCTAAAGATAGGTATAGGATATTACACAAAATGTGTTTAGAGTTTTCTAGAGAGTCTAAAAATGTAGTAATATACAGGGTGTTCCATAAAATATCAAAGTGACCCCTAGCACTTTTATTTGATGTTCAATTGTTTTTTGCTGAACATATCCGAATTCGCGGGAGAAAATTACATAAAATGGCTATTTCAGTTTTTTTTATAAAAGTACAGAGAAAGTGAAAAAATCGCCTTGTCTAGTCCTCGTTGGATAACCCTGTACAGGGTCATTTTTTATATTTTCCCAACCCCTTAACTTTTTTGTGCCACTGTTTAGAAAAAAGATGTAAATATAAAAGTTGTAGTGCTGGAGAAGTAGTTCTCAGAAACATATTTTTGTGTATACAGGGTGTTGCAAAAGGTGCGAAAAACAAAAAATATATTTTTTTAAATGGGACACCCTGTATATTTCTCCCCAGGGCGAAAGATCTTTATTCTCCGATTACAAAAATATATAATTTTTCTACATTTGCTTAAGCCATTTCTGAGCTATTTGCCTTTAAAAGTTGACAAAGCATGAATTCAAACCAATCGAAGCAGCCTTGCTCGCCATTAAGAAAAATATGAAATGTGTCGAAATAGCCGTGAATGGCAGTGACAAAAACAGCTATTATGTCAAATTATTGGCTCTATTTTTTATGGAGGTTCCCTAACTGGCGAAAGATATTTACAATTTTTAAATCAGGAAACAGATTCTCTTGGTATGCTTCCAATACGCCAATCTGCTCAAATAATAGGCGGCGAACCGTCCACTGGCCACCGAACAGCCCAGATCTAACGCCCTTAGATGCGTTTTTATTGGGATATTTAAAAACAAAGTTTATGCTCAGAGAAGTGCCATTATTGAAGAGCTCAGGGTGAGAATTGTATATTATATAAACTACCTTAACCAGAACAATCCAATTTTTATTACCCATGCAACAAATAAATTAGAAAGCGACTTCCGAGATTGTATCAATAGCGGGCATATTCAACAATATTTGAAATACTGAAGTTTTTATTATCAACATGTTAAGATACGAATTTGTATATAATAATAAAAGATTATTAAAACAATGATTTATTTTATTTAAATCAACTTTTAAAGTTAAATAGCTCAGAAATGGCTTAAGCAAATGTAGACAAATTATATATTTTTGTAATCGGAGAACGAAGATCTTTCGTCCTGAGGAGAAATATACAGGGTGTTCCATTTAAAAAATATATTTTTTTTTGTTTTTCACACTTTTTGCAACACCCTGTATAGACAAAAAAATGTTTTCTGAGAACTACTTCTCAAGCACTACAACTTTCCTATTTACATATTTTTTCTACACAGTGGCACAAAAAAGTTAAAGGGGGTGGGAAAATATAAAAAATTACCCTGTACAGTATTTAGTTTTATGTGTAAATGGATAAATTCTTGAAAGTAGTTAGAAACCATTGTATATATTAATCATATTTAATGCAAATTAAATCTTGCATTATTAAAATACCTGATACCTAAAATACATGTTTCAATTCTCACCCCACCACCCTACTTTTATACAATCCACTAATTAAAGTGTTTAATTATAAAATTAATTACCACCCCCAGCTTTGTGGTCATAAATGATTTAAGAATTAATTGTTTATACCGACCAGATACTATTTTTGAAACAGTAAAGCGAAGACAGTAAAGCCGGGAACAAATTGTTCTGACGTGTTATGTTGTGTCGTGATGCTACATAACCCTACAAAAATCATATAGCTCATTTATCGTGTATTTAAATGTACGGCGCGTGCACATTCATCTGATGCGACGCTGTATGATGCCTTCTGTCGTGTCGTGTCGCAATAAATTGCAACCCGTCCAGATTTTCGTCAGATGCGACACAAGCGTCAGAACAGAACGTTTTTGGCCGCAACTAGAAGCGCTTGAATTTTCATATTTTAAAGAATATACGTAACTTTGCTCATTGAAAACGTAAAAAATCATGAATGATTATTTAACATAAATTCTCAGGACTACCATAATCAAAATATGAGGCTAAAGGCATGGAAAGAAATAGCAAAGGACATGAACAGTACGGATATATTTAGAAAATTTTATTAACTTAAGTTGTTTACGTTACGTCCCCGTCGTCGTACAGTTTCTAATTGCTACGGTGCCGGTGCACTGCCAGTATCTGATACAAAATAATCTTTGAATTTGTCACGAATGCGGAAAGCATCCCGGATACAATTTTAACGCAAGGGTTGCAGTAATGAAAACACGATTCAGTAGTATTACAATGTTTATGATCTGGCTCAAAATCATTGTTGCAGCATAACATATTGTGCTGACAAATGGCGGAATACACTACGTCATCAATAAAATCTGATTGTATTTCCATGTGCTTAAAGAAAATCCTCCATCTTGCCAAAAGGATCCCAAAATCAATTTCTACTACTCTCCTAGCCCTCGAAAGTCTGTAGTTAAAGATTATATTGGGTTCATTTGCTGCTATGTAATGCCGACTATAGAAACGTAACAGGTATGGTTTTAATGGGAGACCTTCATCCTCCACAATAACATGAGGTAATGCTTCGCCGACTTTTGTAAGCCGTTTGTTAGTAGGATTAATCAATTTATTATTTGCTCAGCAAATTCCCAAAGAAGAAGTGGCAAAAATACCTCCATCGCTGTTGCGGCCATATGAACCTACATCAATAGCTAAGAATCGATAATTGGCATCCACCAGCACCAGTGGAACAATTGAGTTGAAGCCCTTATAGTTGTAATAAGATCCACCACTAATAGGACAACGAATATTAATATGCTTTCCCTCCCAAGGTACCTACGCAGTTCGGAATGTTCCACATGAACGCATATCGCGCACTTCCACTTACTTCATTCTATTGTTGCTCTGTGGGTACTGGAAAAAAGTCGGCTCCAAGAAGTTCCTTTATACATCTTTAACAATCTCGCGGACTGCGCTAAATCTCATTTTGTAACTGAAGCCAATAGAAGGAAACGAATTACCTATGGCCGAGAATCTGAAAAGAACGGCAGATGTTAGCAAATAATCATTTGTTTCATATATTTATACGTGCTTCATTTTTACTTAAATCATTTTGAACTGCTGTTCAAAAGGATTTCTACATTGCATATTTCGCAATGCATAATTTCATTAACTTGTTTAATAGTTTTAGTCTCAATGGTCCGGAATAGTTGAACTAAATTAAGAAATACTTTTATAAATGCAAAAAAGCGAAGGGAGACCAAGAGTGGACAAGGGACGGCATAAGTGATCCCATGGAAGTATAAACAGGAAATGTCTTTTTTACTGCCATATTTAGGATATCTTCAAACTAAAAGCAATAAGATGAATCAAGTATAATTGATGAAGAGAGTTCTGTCAATGATGATGCTTTTATTGATATGCCCCAAGAAAATACCACTACAATTCCTGTAAATTTAAAACAGCCGAAAATCTCAGTACATACTGACACTCAAGTTGTTAGTGTCACGGTAGTTCTACAACCCTTGCAAAAAGAGCCCATCTGACAAGCAAAGATTCATTGTCGAACCCAGCACTGGAAATTGTGTGTAACATGAAAAAAATGCCGAAGCACGAAATGCGAAGAAGTACGGCCAAAACAGTGAAACACCCAAGGGACCAGACACATATTAGAATAGAGTTATGCAGATTAGTATCGGATGCAGAAATCAAAATATTTGGAGGCAAGTACCCCTCAAACTGAGACAGGTAATCGCACAACATCGTCTCTACATCTGCACGCCACACTCCTTTGCAAAGTCATACTGATCATTCGCTTGCAACTCAATAGAACTCTTCATTACCAGGGATACTTTGTAATTTCTACCCTTTACCTCAGGATGTAAATAATAACGGATATCCCTCATATGTATAAAATATATGTACCTATTGGCTACTTATTAGTATTTATCTACTTTCAGAATAATAGTGTTGTGTTAAGCTTTTAACAAAAATGTATTTTTTAGATACTAATTTCTAAATAAAAATCATTTTCCTTAAAAATACGGCCAATCTTTATCTTGTACTGATCGCTTTCCGAAAACTAGTATCGATTTTTTAAATTATTTCTTTTATTTTTCGATGTAAATCTTCAAATTGTTCCCTAGATATTCTAAAGCACATATGAAAGCGATTTTCACCTCTATGAAGAAGATTAACTAGCCTATGATATTACCCAAATGATTCTCTATTTTCGTTTATTTCGTGTATCCAAATTTTTATTTTTTTAGGTATTGCAGAACAAGTAACAGCTGCAGTACACTCTTCAACCTTCTTCTTGAAATTCGCCACCTGATGAGCTTGAGATTATGTTACATCGAGCGCTGCAATAGCTCTGCATACTACTTTTAAACCCCAAATGTTTGTTCTATGATGACAGTTATATGCATCAGAAAAATATGTTCACGACTCGTCACGACATAGCTTGTCACAACACAACACGTCAGAACAACGTGTCCCCAGCTTAATGGTTCTTGGCTTCTTTCACAGCTCAAGACACATTTTTGACTTAGTGATAGATCAAAGATATAGGACAGGTGCTTGAGAATTGCATGAGTAGTCTTTAAGAACTCTAACAATCAAATGGGGTATTTTATCGAAGCATTAAGCAGCCTTGTTTTCAAACTGTTTTATAGTCTTGCACGAGTTTGAGACGCAATTATTCTCAGAATACGAGCCTTTAATTGGAGTGTTGTAAACTACACCAAATTGCAAATGCACTTGCAATTGTATCGTGTTTAGAATAATGGAGATGTCCATATGTAAGCACTACTTACAGCATTGTGATAGAAGACTTCCTAGCCGTAATTAAGATCAGAACATGGTAGAATCAATATTATGGAATCATGTACCCTAGTAATATAGTTCCTATATGCATTATTAAATTTAATCCTGATCACTGCGTTCTAAAAATTATGTGTTAGCGCTTTGCAGAGGTAATTATTTCACTAGGAAACCAAATAGGAATTGTTCGTTTTCGGGTAATGGATCTGGATGCATATATATCAGTCACATAATACAATGTCTCGTAGGGTTGAATACACGTCTCATTTATATTATTCATGGTATAAATAGGTATCATTAGCAAAATTTCGTAGATCGGAAGAAAATGTCGCCTTCTTAAAGTTGTATTTATTTTGTGACTCATTGACGAAGGAAACCCGCACTTTATCCAATTAAAGGAACTGGGAAATTTAAGAAAGTGGTAATGGTTATCTATGTTAATTAATGGGGAGGACTTTTCGTGCATCTTACAGCTGATATATGAAAAAGATACATCTGAAACTGAGTTATTCACATTTAAGATATTGATAAAATGTTCTGGATCAAATAAATCAGTAAAATTGTTTTCTCCTTCAACTTTTTGTTAATTAACTTATGTTCAAATAAAATGGGCACATTAAATTCTTGTTAAGTCTATGTTAACTGTTAAGTTGCCACAATATCTTTGAACATGAGTCAAAACCTTGAACGCGTGGACTTTACTAACGCTAATCATGAAGGATAGTGCTATTTATTATATTCCCTAAATAAAGGTGTTTATTATAAGGTAAGCATTTGCTATGTTAAATGTATTGTTAAATTCAAGTGACTGAAAATTTGTCATTCTTCACCACCATATCAACTTTTACCGACGCATCTCTTCCAAAACGCGGTTTTATCGGTAAAATGATAAACGTATAAAAGTAAACCTTTCTCAAAATAATCCAAAGATGCTGTTTCAATATTTTTCTTTCATTTGAATAATTAGTAATAGAAATAGATCTACTTGTTGTGCTTTACTCGTTACCGAATGTTGTCTATTGGCTATTTATCATATTGGCTATATATTGATTGAGCAACCAGTAGTATAAAAGGAAGTTGGGTAGATTTTAATTTTAGTTTTAATCATCTCCTGATGATGCTAACATGGTTAGCGAAAGGCGCGTCGAGTGCAAGAATTCTGTTTCGGTATTGTGGATAAAACTCTGTTTTAGTGCATGTTGCCGAATATTCCAAACCCCAACATAGTTATACCGACTTTGTTGACTGCCTCTCGAAATAATGATGTTATAGATATCTGATACCAATTTCTTAGGTTGTAGCAGTGTGTTAAAGAGGGTGTGTCTTCACGAAGGAGGTAATTACCTCATCCTCCGTGAGGGCTCTCTTTCTTTGAATTACTGAGGAGTCTCTCTCATCATGAAATTAATATATTTCCCATCCTTGTCTACTTATATGTTGACCTTGCGTTATATCACCCTTTAACCGACTCTGACCTTTTCCCCTTCCCTCTTAAGTAAACATAACAAAACCAGCAGTTCTGTATGTATTTCTTCATTTCACAGTTTATTTTGCTATGGAAGAACTCAAATTAAGAAGTCGAGTACTCAAGAGAGTCAATTCAGAAATAATTAGAAAGCTCAAAAAAATAAAAGGGAAGTGCACTTGAAAGAGGAATTGTCCTATTTATGCCAGTCCTTTGGAAAAAGAAAACATTTGCAGACCAAATTATTGTAAACACAAAGCTTGTTTAGAATGCTTAACAGATTGGTTAAAAAGGAAGGATGTTTGCTCATTGTGTAGAAGTTACTGTGATTACATTAATATAAAATATACTAATAAAAAAAAAGCTATTGTGAAAGAAACTAAATCAATTATAGATATATTTGAAACTATTCTATATGGTGATAATAATGAAGAAGATGATGAAGTAGTTTATATCATTCCCGGAACATCAATGTAATAATAAGAGGGAATTTTCTGTTTATAAGGAACATTGATACTTAGGATCATTCAGTCGCTGTTAGTTATATACCTTAACAGTTAAGGATGAGGCTGTGAAAGAGTTACATGAAGAATTTAGCCAATTAACATCAGATAATTATTATAATGCTATGCATAACAGACCAGAATATGTTGACTTTTATTGTGAGTTTGCAGAACATTATTCAAAAGGTGCGCCTGCTTCTGCTCATTATTTGGAAAATTTCAATGCATTGCAGTTTGTAGTCGAACTGAAACAATTGGGATTTTTTGTTGAAGTGGTTAGTTTGAAGAAATATATAGAAGAGCCAACCATTTTAGATGTGATCAAATTAGCAGAGGAAACATTAAGAGACTTTTAATTTGAAGTGTTTGTGTACGAAATGGAGAACTTTGCATTAGAACTGTATGAAAACTTTCTGTTGTCGGAAGCCTGTTCGCGGTTTTATGCACTTGCGGGAAATGACGCTGAAGCTCAAGATATACTATGGTATGAGAACTATCTACAATATGCTGAGTATTGTAAAAATGGTGTACAAGTGTGTAGCGAGTTCTTAAAACCCAAAAACAGAGTAAAGTTTGTATTGGAACTTAATATGTTAAAAATATATTATAAGAATGTATGTGTATATTAGGAAATTTAAATGTAGGAAATGAAATGTATTTAATAAAATAAAGTTAAATGAAATAATTTATTTTCTTCATTCATAAATATATTATTAAAAATATAAAACACATAGCGTTCTTTCACCCACACATAGATGGTGCTGAAACAATTAAAATTGGTTGTTCGTCTAATTCAATTACTGGTTTGCTGGAATATTTTCTTAGATAATCTGCTTTTTCGTTTCCTTTAACGTAAACAAGTTGCTCTTCTTCAGTCAATTTTTTACAATTGTTGAAAAGTGGTGTAGTGTGGTATAACCGATATTCCAATTAATGCAGTGGTGATTTTTCATCAACAATACGTTCGCTTGTACGCTTCAGGAGAAAGATAGCTCAAAGAAAATTATTGCTTGAAAATATAATGACTATCATAGGCAGCCAATTTTTTAAGTAGAAACTTAATTTTTTCATTTTTGAACGCTTGAATATACAAAACTAATCTCATATTCTTAAACTATCAAATTTTTTAAACACAAAGTTTTTATTGGAATATGATTCAATACGTTTTTTCAGTTCTTCTAATGTTTTAATAAAAATGTCTAATTTCTTGAACATATTGTAAGATCATTACTTCGTGAACTAATTTAAGAACCTGCTTAGAGTTGCTCTGTCTTTAAAAATGATCTTATACAACTAAGAAATATTTGTTCAAATGTTAAATAAATGTAGTGCTTCAATACGGCGGGGGTGAAAAATATATGTAAATTTAGTATTAAGAACAACCCGAAAATTAAAGTGTTTTAACAAGTTTAGTGAGTGGATTGTAAGTGAAAACTTTATAATGTTATATTAAACAATACGCTGAAGTATATTTTTATAAATCTTTGTTTAGTTCAAATTCTACTCTCATTACTACAGGTCCAGCTTGTAAAGATTCCTTTTAATGTGAGCACTTTCTGAGTATATAAGCAAGAGGAGCTTTTGATTTCAAATCGCTTAGATCAAATAACGGTTCGTCGATTGTTGCATAAGTTTATCATTAAATTCACTCATATTTGCTATTTTCAAATCTCTCTTCTCCTGCTGGAACGAAACTATAACATGACGAGGAGTTTCAACCCTAGTAGATGTCTTAACAGGCCAATTGTGTCTGGATGTTTCCAACAGTTCCGGATATTCAACTAATTCCCAACTTCTGAATGCAATAATTAAATCTGTTTCCTTATCAATAATTTTTGTTAATGACAATTCTTAAGGGATTGCTACTAAAATATAATAATAATAATAAACTGTCTTTTATTGAAAACATATGTACATGACATTTGCCCATAGGGCGAAGATTAGCTTAAAGGTACTCATTAACTCTTAATCCTATTTACAATAAATATATTACTTTACTAATTAAATCAACAATCACCGAAACGGTAATAATTAATGTTGCCTATAATAATAGAAAAATTTTCATACAATATACACATGTTCATAAAAAAAGATATACAATTTATATGATACCCTCTACTCTCCTACACAGTTAACTGCTCCTCCAGAAATAGTGGCTTGTATTTTTTACGAAATTGATAGTCTGAGGAATGCAAGTCAGGTTTTAGATGATTAAATATAGATACAACATTAAATGTAAAACAACGAGAAAATAAAGCGGTGGAGTGGTGTGGCATAGTCAAAGTAATGTGTCTAATGTTTCTGTTATGAACCATATTTCTAGGTATTAATTTTTCAAATAAGTATAATGGTGCTTTATTTTTAAATAAACGATACAAGATAGAGTGTTAGAAACCGTCTCATTAGATAATTTTCCCTCTATGTAAAGAAAAATTTCACAGGGAAGAGTATACTTTTCAATTTCATGAACGGGACTTAGTATTCCATCATTATTATTTAATTTTGTTGCCAAATATGTCTCATCAGAATGCAACTCTGAATGAGTAATAGAATTGTCAACATAAAGTTTTTCACTAACATTAATGATACTCATTTTAAAAGTTTAAGTCCGAGTGATTTAAGAAACTGTTTGTTTGTACTTGTTAGTCTATTAGCGTTGACTCGACTACTAAACTTAACTTTATTATGTTTAGTTTTATGTTTTTTGAAATTGTTGAATATTGGGTATTGATTGAATATCATTTCTATTATAAAAAAACCATTATGAATTTAGTTTTTTTATATGTAACCTGAGTGAAACAGTGTCTTTTCGAAAATTATCAAAATCGAGATTCTGATCTAATATTTTAAGTAATTTTGTCTATTGTTTTCACTATTACTGGAAAATAAATAATATTTTGAGGACTTTCAGTTATTTTAAATCCTGGCGAAATGCTAGGGAAAAATTGATGTATAATATGGACAGGTCTTCCGTTCAGATAGGCACCTTCAGCAATAATGCAATCTATGCATAAGGAATTAACATTTATAATTTCAACTGAATTGTCTGATAATTTACTTTTTCCATCAGTTTAATAGTTTGGTTTTTAAATCCAAAAACTTTTTCTATAGTTCCATCTTTAAATGTAATAGCTACAGTAGATTTAATTCCTTTTTTATTAAAAATTTTTGGAGAAATTTATTTATATCGCCTACTTCATAGCTTCCAGCAATTATTTCAACGTAATCGTTTGCAGTCCCATAACAAAATTTGTTATTAGATTCATCAATGTTGGGAATAGCATTAAAAGTTTCAAAATTTGTTAGTCCTATAACATAATCTGAGTCTCCATCTAAGTAAATTGGTGGATTCACCACCCTCTTTAAAATAAAGACTAGTTCATAATTACATGTTTATATAAAGAAACTGTAGACAAAGTTGCCCACAAATTGATGAATCATATGATTGATAGGAATAATGATCCTAAAAGATGTTATTTTTGCTACTATCGTTAAAGAAGTATGATATTATTTCTGCAAGTGATCTTAAACCTCCAAAACTATCAAAATAAATAATTTGTTTACCGTGCTTTACATAAGCTCTCCAATGAGCTCCTGGATCATATTGATCATCCAAATTAATAATAGCGCTTTCAACTTTATTTTTAACTTTTGGTAGTTTATTACGCATAAATATTCCTCGAAAAATAGGGATTTTCAGAAGTCTCACATATTTTTTAACTATAAATTTGAAAGTGGTTTGCGAGGTAGCGTATTTAACGGTTTTTAACATTGAAAATGTTTCTGTTATCCTAGTATAGGACCTCAAATCGTAGAGAAGTACAGGCTACATTTGCTACATGGCGTCATACGCGTGAGAGATTGTTTTAGTTTGATTATTTAAACTTAAATTTGATCATAAATTATCGGAATCGATTCAATAAATTGGAACTAACTGAAACTAACCGAATGTTGATTGAACGACTATCCAAGATTAAACAAAAGTAACCAAAATCACCAAAAAATGCTAAAACGTAATGGAACAGATTAAAAATATTAAAGTAAGTTGAAACCAATCCAAATTAACCGAATTTTGGTGACTAACTTAAATAGATTTGGCTGTAAAACAATTCAGGTTAATAAGAATAATCTAGGGAGAAGACTAATAAACAATAAAGACAAAATTGACAAGCAATCTAACTAAAACTGAGCTTTATCCACAATCCCGAAACAGAATTTTTGCACTCGACGCGCATTTCGCTAACCATGTTAGCATCATCAGGAGATGATTAAGACTGAGTGACAGAGTCTTAATCATCTCCTGATGATGCTAACATGGTTAGCGAAACGCGCGTCGAGTGCAAAAATTCTGTTTCGGTATTGTGGATAAAGCTCAGTTAAAACTGCATGTTGCCGAAGGTTCCAAACCCCAACATAGAAGCAATCTAAATCTGGTGTTTACAAAATAAATTGTGTGAACTGTGAAGCTGTATACGTAGGGCAAACTGGTCGAAACTTAAATAGTACGATCAAAGAACATAAAAAATCGACTTTACATAATATTAAAAACTCTGCCACAGCAAAACATTGTATAGAAAACAACAGTTTTACAGATGCGCATAATGTGAAACTTTTACACACGGAATCAAAAAGCAAAAGGCTGACCCTTTTGGAGTACCTAGAAATCCAAAAGGCACAAAAACATACATTTTAAATACGAACGACCAACTCTTGCTCTTTAAACACCTGCATTATTGACAGTGTAATAAAAACAAAATACCGTCAGGCGGTTTAGTAGGGTATAACAATTTTAGATTTTAGTATGCAACTACTCTTGAAAAAGGCCTCAAGCCGAAACATATGTAGAGAAAAATATCTAATTAAATTATTTTGAAACATCTAAAAGCAGTGTACTAATTACTCCTAGAATTATTATTCAACGATGTTTCACAAGGATCCTACCGCGGAAACTATTCATTACATTTTATATGGTTATAACGTATCGGAACTGGTTCAAATGATTAAAATAAATTGAAACTACAAATAGTAACCGAAAGTTGATTGAATGACTAACCAAAACTAACTAAAAGCACCAAAAAGATCAAAAACGTATCGGAACAGATTAAAAATTTTAGAGCAAGTTAAAAATAACTCAAATTAATCGAATTTTGGCGACTAACCAAAACTAACCATCATTAAAATTGGTCATAATGTTTCGGAACCGGTTCAAATTGCTAAAATAAGTCAAAACTATTTAAAATTAACCAAAAGTGGATTAAACGACTAACCAAAACTAACAAAAAGTGCTAAAACGTATCGGAACAGATTAAAAATATTAAAGTAAGTTGAAACTAACCCAAATTAATCGAATTCTTGGCAACTTATTTAAATTATCCCTAAAACATTTAAATTGGTTATAACGTATCGGAGCTGGTTCAAATGACTAAAATAAATTGGAACTAACTGAAAGTAACCGAAAGCTGATTGAATGACTAACAAAAAGTAACTAAAAGCACTAAAACGGGCTAAAACGTATCGTAATAGATTAAAAATATTCTAGTAAGTTAAAACTACACCCAAATTAACCGAATTTTGGTGACTAACCAAATCTAACCAAAACACTAAAATTTGTAATAACGTATCGCAACCGGTTCAAATGACTAAAATAAATTGAAACTAACTAAAACTAACCGAAAACTGATTGAATGACTAACCAAAACTAATTAAAAGTAACCAAACGTACCAAAACGGTCTAAAGCGTATCGGAATAGGTTAGTAATGCCAAAATGAAATAAAGTAAGTTGAAACCAACCGAATAAATTAAATTTGATTATAATGTATCGGAGTCGGTTCAAATGATTAAAATAAATTGTATCTAACTGAAACTAACCGAAAGTTGATTGAACGACTAACTAAAACTAACCAAAGGTGCCAAAACGGGCTAAACGATTCGACACAGGTTAAAAATATTACAACAACGTTATAGCTAATTATATATTAATAGGTTTTCCTGTCTACAAGTGAAAGATAATTTCCGCATCTTTTTTATTTTTTTTTTTAATATGATAATGTTTATTATTAATGTTAAAAATGCATTTCTTTAATTATTAAATATATTATAAACACTTGTGTTTGTATTTTATCTTTTTTAAACTCTGCTCTTAAAAACCATTTGAATTAAAACATATATCACATTTTTGCCCCGGTTGCAACTTTGCATAGGGTTTCAAATATTATCCACAACCTTGCTTATAAGTTCGCAAAAATTGACACTTGCTCCATAGCTTTATTATGTCTTTTTTGTTCTTCAAGTAACAATTCCTGCAGCTCTCGCACTTAGTGCTCCTAATGAAGGAGTCCCGCAAATATTAGAATTAGCGGTAACAAACCACCGAATTTTGGAATTGGGTTAATTCTTTTAGTAGATCGTTTTATCTTAACGATTTGTCTTCTAATAGATGCTAGAGCATCTTCAGCCGCAATTCGTAAATTATTTTTGTATTTCCTTCCCAATATCCCCCTTATCGCCCTTCGTAACGCCGACTGAAATGAGATTGTCTTGGTAGTTATCTTTCGTCTTTTCAATTGTATTCCTTTGCCTTTTTTTATTCCTTCCCCTCCTTTTCCTCTCTTTTGAATACCCATTCCAAACTTAGACTTAGTTTTCATAAGCCCGCTATTCCTAGTGCAGCCAATCGTTCGCCTAAAGAAGGGTCACTCGATTTAAATCTTTGAAAAGCTCTTTCCGCTAATAATTGATCTACCCTGTTACAATCCTTAAATTTGGGAAATTTATAATAAGCAATATCGTGCTTTTTACAAACTTCGTCTAAAGGATTTTTTCTATTACTTCTTCGCTCAAGAATTTTAAATTTTTTAGTTTTGTTCCTGGATCACAATATTTATATGATGGAATGTGTAATTCAAAGGGTAGTTTATTAATAAGGCTGTTTAGTGAACCACCTTTCAACACTAGCATTAAGCTTTTAATAGTAATAGTTGTAACATATCCCATTATATATATAATATGTAGTTTACAGATCCTTTCTTCATTTAAACAGTTAGAGCTTGCTCAACACTGATCTAATGTAGATTGAAAAGCAACAGTATTATTTACAGAAAAAACATCACGATCTAGATATAATAAATTTTAGAAAGCATGGGATCTTGTTGTAAAAGAGCAATAGTTGTAGGACCATCTGGATGTGGATAAGCTAATGTAATAATTGCTCTATTAACTTCCGAAAATGGGTGAAGATTTGGAAATGTGTATATTTACTCAAAATCATTATATCAGTCAAAATATGAGTTTAAAAAATCTATTAAACTCATTTGATGAAATAGGATATTTTGAATCATCTCGTGAAGAAGATATAATACCACCGAATGAAATTAAACTTAATTATATAATTATATTTGATAACATTGTTTGTTGCGATCAGACTATTATGAGACTACTTCTATTTCGGTAGACATAAAAATACTGATTGTTGGTATTTAAGCCAAACATATTTAGCTGCTCCTAAACAATTAATTAAAGATAATACCAATTTGTTAATAATTTTTAAACAAGATGGTACAAACTAAAAACATATTTATGATCATGTAAATACCGATATGCCTTATCAATAATTTAAAGACTTATGTGGTATTTGTTGGCAGTCAGATTATGATCTTATAGTTATTGATAAAGATTACAACATGAAATCTGGTCGATATCGAAAGGATTTGATAAATTTACTAAATTTTAGAAAATATATATAACCATAATTTCAATTAAGTTAATATTAGTTCATGATCTAAACTATATCTATAAACATGAACGAGAAAATTGCAAAAGAAATAGTGAAAGATGGCAAAATTCGCCAAGAAAAAAAGAGTTAACTCAACCTTTGCAGGAATTAATTAAAACTATAAAATCGGAACCACTAATAAAACGGGAAATATCTTCACCTACGTTATTTTCTACTCCCCAACATTCTAACTTTTTACCTATCAAACAACAACAGCCAACAAGAAGACAGACAAACGTATATAAAAGAATATATCCCCACCGATATACCATTATTTTCGCAAGACGAAGAAATATTTCAGGAGAATGATGGTGATGATAATGATGAAGTTTTTTTTACTCAGCTCTAGTCGCAGATTGAGTTCGGCAATGACATCTCAAGCAAGAGGACGTACTTCTAGTCCAAACTAGTCCACTACAATCGAACCAACTAACGAAGAAGTTAGACAAGACATGCTTGAAATAACTAGGACTCCTTGTAAGGAATATCTTAAGGCATTTCATCCATTCGTAAGAACAGTTGTTGATTTGGCAATTATGGGTTGACGAAATGTGGATAACACCCACAGTCTGACTCATGACCCTTTAGCCGAAAAATGGAAAATTTCAGATAGTTTGATTGATTTTAAAACAGAAAATTTAAAGAAAATACTTAAACAACTGAGCAAATCCATTACATCCAGCATTTCAAGCGTATCGAGTATAGGCAGATTAAGACCACCTCAAACACGTCAGAGAATAACAAAAACGGGATTTACAAAGGGAGGGACGTTGTTATATTTATCAAATAAAAAAATTTAATATATTATGATGATGTAAACGAACTAGTGGAAAGATTAAAATTACTAGTTTCTTCGCAAATGGCAGGTCATACTGGCCATCAAAATGAATTATATCAATATTGGAAGAACTTCGAGAAGCAATAATAATTGTATAAAAGTTAATTAACCGTAAAGAAACAGTTATTATGTTATAGAACACGACGTTAAAACGATTGATAAATTCGGATCACACATACTTTTCAAATACGAAAATAACTCATTAGAATATAGAAATGTTTCTTCTTCTCCTTCTTCATTTTCTGAAATCTTAAAAATTGTGGATATTAATAAATTGTACTATAACATTGTTTTACCTTTTATCGGGAAATGGGATTCCGTTAAAAAACAGTATGAATTACTTCAAATTGGTAGAACTACGTATGTTTTCCCATTCAAAGAGGGGTATATAGAGAAAGTTGAATATCCAAAAAATGTTGCTCTTCATATAAACGGGAAAAAATGTTCAATTTTAAAAGAACAATAAACATTCTTATCTTTCAACTATGACAGATAACATTAAAGAAGATGTTGTTGAACTTCATAAGCTAAGCAGAAAATATTAAAAACATCGGAGGGTTATAGTAAAAGGTTTAAGTGATTTAGGGCAAGCTGATTTAGTCGAAATATTGGAAATTCAATAGAGGATATCGTTTCATGTTGGTAGTAATTAATGTATTCTCATAATATATGTGGATAGAACCAATCAAATCAAAATCTGGAAAGAAGTTACTAAGGCTATGATGAAAAATTTGGAAAGCGTTGAAAATGTCACAAAAAACCTTCAAACTGATATATAAGATAATTCTTCAACAAGGATTTTGAAAAGTTAATGGTTGGTTTTAACATAAATCATTATAACACTTATTCTAAATTAAAAGCCAGTATAGTGAAAAGAGTGAACAGAACTATAGAAAATGTAATGTGGAAAAAATTTAGCTTGCGTGGAAAGTACAAATGGATTGATATTTTAGATGAAACAGTTCAGAAATATAATAACACAAAACATTCAACAATCAATAAAAAGCCAAATGAAGTTAACAAAAATAATGAAAGACATTTTAAGATTATCTTTTACTTGCGCAAAAATAATCGATGCCAAGATTCCAAAATTTAGTGTGGGTGATTATGTGCGGATAAGCAAGCAGCGAGAAGCATTTTCCAAAAGTTACACACCGAATTGGTCAAATGAAATATTTCGCATAAAAAAAATAAAGTTACAAATCCTACAACATATTTGCTTCAAGATAAAAAAAAAACAAGAAATTGCAGGAGGGTTTTATGGAGAAGAGTTGCAGAAAGTTAAACATCCAGATGTCTATTTGGTAGGTAAGTATTAAGACAAAATTAATAAAAATAGTATGTGCAACTCGTAGGAAAAGCACATTCCTGGACTCCTGTGTTGCTGGCCTCGGTTGCGCCTCGTCCAGCAACTACCGCAGTCGTCCAGGAATGTTTTGCTTTTCCTCCTAGTTGCACAATATACTATTAAGTGGGGAATAAAATCTGAAGGTTACGTACTAAATTTATCAAGGTTATACAAAAGACAACACCTTATTTCATGGTCGGAACCTCAATACTCCTTAGTAATTCAAAGAGAGTAAGTTCTCACGGAGGAGTAAATTACCTCCTCCGTGAGGACTCGCTCTCTTTAACACACTACTGGTTGTGAAGCCATGATATTAGTCTAAGGTCTTTATCACTTCTTCCAGTTATTTTACCGTTCATAACAAGGTGTAGCACATTATATCCTTCAGAATTTCGTGTCACATCGCTCTTTCTAAATTTTGCTGCTGTAGTTATTTCAGTCTGCTTGTTTACTCAATGTAAAATATAGTCATTAGTTACTCTGTCTACCCATCTCACCCGAACTATTCTCCAATATTCACACATCTCAAAAGCTTGAAGTTTTCCAGTAGTGTATAAAGCGCTCTCTATTTGTTAAATTTCATTTGTTGGATTCCAATATTTCGCAAGATAACTTAAACTTGTTAGATATCACCCTGAAACTCGATAAAAAATTTAAGAACATTGCATATTGCATACGATAAAATGAGTGACTACAATAACCAGTATTTTTATTTCAACAATCCAGAATTTATAGGCCTCTCCGACTAGGGCAGTTGAGATACGGTAGAGTAGTGGGAGTAGAATAGGAAAAAACTAAAGCACCACATACATGTTTTTAGCTCTGAAAATAAATCCAAGATAAGAGAAAGAAAAACAGGAAAATTAGATACTCAGAAATAAAACAGCAATATACGTAAGAGTGATGATTTTTTTAACGGATTTTTAGACAAAAAAGAAATGAAATTTAATTTACAAGTTAAGTTCTGCCAAGTGACTTGGTAGTTTCATTTAAACTACTTACGTACTACCTAATTAGTAATAAAATTTAAAATATAGTGTGTGTTACTGGAAGAATACACTGGGTACACATTCTGCAGTAAGCAATGATGAGTTGTGAAGCAAACTAGATGCTGATATTGGAGTTAATCGGCAGTGACTGAAATGACACTTTACTTACTTATTGGCGTGATAATGTGGACCAATATGCACTAGTAAAACCCACCTAGATATCGATACTAAAAAAGTCTGTTTTCTGACAAAAGTTCCGGTATTTTTTATGAGTCAACGCTAATACTATAAGAAACTAGACTCTGCTATAAGTACTTAATGTTAAACATAAAAGGAGTAACAAACATGAGACGTTATGCGGCGAGTTAAAAAGGGAGGATTTTGCTTATAGCGGTAAGTGAACCGAAGAGAGACTGAAAATATATTCTTGGTCAATTGGTGTGCAGACACACTTGACCGGCGTGTCCCGTTGAGTATTAAAGCGGTCATAAAGGACCCAAAATTTATGGCACGAGAAAGTTAGAAAGTACCAACTATTAAGCTTAACGTTTTGCAGTTTCTTTACTTTGAACAAGGAATTAAGACTTTTGTCACTCGTGACAAGAGGTTTTTATTGCTGGCAAAATGAAAAATAAATAAACTAGAGGGTTCAAATATGGCTTGATCAATTTCTTGATGAAACATCTTTTTTTATGGCAGTGGCACACACACTAAAGGGAGCTCCTATGACGCTCGATAAGGGGTGTGTATGCGAAGATGTTAATTGACACGGTTCTTGAACAATTTTGTAGGTTGTAATTAGGGGAAACAGATGTCCTGGGAGTGATGCAGTGCGCCAGACAAAGAAGTTCTTATAAAGCGATGTTCTAGGTGTTTCAAGTTGTACGACGAACTGGGACGCTCTTGTCGTATGCCGTGCTGCCTGACAGGCGTTGCCAAAGGCGAGATGAGGCGGGCCAAATCCTGGGAACATCTCCCGTGAAAGTATCTGTAAACAGGGCCATATCGGCCACATGTCTGCGCTGTTTCAGATTATCCAGAATCCGGGTCAACTTTGGGTCGCCGACGAGACGCACAGCTATCATCTGAATGAAATCCAGTAGCTTGAGGGTATGCTTTGGTGCGGCACCCCAGATGTGTGAGCAATATTTTAAGCACGGTGTTATTTGCATTGTAGAGTAAGAGCAACTGCTGCGGAGTATACAGTTTTTTGTTGCGAAATAGCGCACCAAGCTTTTGAGAGGCTGATTTCGCGATGTTAACTACGTGGTCATCTTTGACCAAGACACACAGCGCAGCAGTCCGATCGACAAAGATGAAGATGTCAGGGCCCGCCGTATTGGCTATCTTGGTAAACGTGGGTGCTTGGATCTTTGCTGCATTGAACTGGACCAAATTTCTGTCGCCCCAAGTTTGAGCTTTCTCCAGGTCTTGATTAATTGCTGTAATCTGCTCCTGTCTGCGGTGATAAGTCTCAGACGCTGGTAAAGGTTTTTCTGATCTAAATTGGGAGACAAGGGTCTGTCATCTGCAAGCCGTAAACAACATTATTCGTTTCGGTCAGCAGGTCATTAATATAGATGATGAACAGAGTTGGTGAAGCTATTACGCCCTGAGGCATGCTCGCATTAATGGTGAATGTGTCTGAGATGTGTCCATCAACTCTAACGTGCAGAGATCGGTTCATATGAAAACTGGCAAGCCAGCTACAGAGAGAGGCAGGCAGTACGAAGGACGGCAGTTTGTTGGGCAGTCACTCGAGACTCTCCATAGTTCTCAATTGCCCTACTCCATATATGAGTGACATAGGCCAATATATCTCCCGTCGATCTCTCTTTGCGCTGATTATACTGATCTTCTGGAGGTACTTGAGTAGTTGCTAATTGACTACACGTTCCATTATTGGAAGCAAGGTAATTGGGCGATAGTTTGAGGGCGTTTTTTTTGCATTTTTCTGTAACAACTTGCACTCGAGCGACTTTCCAAGAAGATGGGTAAATCTGTTTTGGGTAAGAGAGAGAAAAAGCCTGAAAAGAAAACGGGTTATGTTCGTTGGAGCAGTTCTTTAACACGATGGCACGTATTCCGGCCGGTCCTGATGCCTTTTGTGTATTTAGTTATTTAAGGATTTTACGAATATCACGGTGATGAAACTTGACTTCTTCCATGGTAGTGTTGTTGTTCGATATGGTAGGGAGAGCCTTGCCTTGGGGGACGTCTAAGGTAGAGTGCGATGAAAATATTTTGGCGAGCATTTTTGCTTATTTTCTTGGCTGCAGTCGCCGTGATGCCACGTTCGTCTGTCAAAAATGGGAGAGACGTTTTTGTAAAGTTATTACTTACTGCCTTTGGTACCGACCAGAAATTCCTGGAGCCAATGGGGAATTGCCAAAGTTTATTCCTGATCCTTTGATTGTGTTTATCCTTAGTTTCGTCGATCACACGTTTTCATTCGTTTCTCGCCTCGACAAAATAATTGCGATTTTCAGCGGTCTGATTTTGCTGCCAGTACTTGTAGGCTTGCTGCTTCCTACCTACAGCTCTTTTGCATTTTCTGTCGAACCAGGGCTTTTCTTTTGACGGTAACTTGAGGGAATTTAGGATGTATGCTTCCATTCCTGAGGAGATTACTTGCGTAATCTCTTTGCAGCAGACTGACGAGCCAAGGAAAATCTAGGTTGAACTCCCTTAGATCGTCCCAGTTTGTAGAATTGTAATGCCAGATTTTGCGAGGCAATGGTGGATGCTTCTATAGTTCTTCTTGTGGTCGGAAGTACCTAATGGAGGACCATCTGTAATTGTGTCCTGGTCAGGATTGGTGGTTAGAAAAATATCCAGGAGGGCGGCTAATTCGCCCCTCTCTGAGATTCGAGTTAGGTCGTCTACAAGCTGAGTAAGCCCGCAGCTGAGGGCAAATCCTTCGTTGTCGGTCTTGTTGTGATGTTTGAGCCAGTTGGTGTTGTGGGCATTGATGTCTCCCAGAACGAATATTTCTGAATGGGGGTGATCGACCTGTATTGGGTCAAGAGTGGTAGCTAGTGTTGTAAAAAAAGTTTAGTAGGCTCTATCGCTCGGAGGGTGCATATAATTTAGTTAATCCCTTGGCGGTGAAATTGAGCCATATGAATTCAAGGTTATTCGGTGTGAGTGATTCTTCGCGTTGGCATGAATGGTCGCTTCGGATATAAAGGCATATTCCGAACTTATGTCTAAATCGGGTGTGTAAGTCGTAACCAGGATAGGGGTAGTTTACTGTTGCCGTTTTAGAACATACTTGTGTTTTTGTAAGGGCTAGTATGTGTGACCTATTTGCTTGTAAAGTCCATTCAAGGCTATTGCGCTGTTACGTCAGAATTTCTGACGTCAAAAGAAAAGATCCGTACGTCTTATATAGACTCGTACGTTATTTTTACACTAGCCAAAAGATGTCTCTGTACCTGTTTTCTATTCCGGAGCACGTTCCGTTTTTATCAATTTTACATACTTATGACAATATTAGCCGCTTTCGTTTTTGTCATCTTTTTCCTCGACTTGCTCTGAAAATTTGACAGCCACGAGTTTTGTGTATTTAAAAGGGAAACTCAAGTCACGTGCCTGTCAAAATGTTGGAGCAAATCGAGGAAAAAGATGTCAAAAACGAACGCGGCTATTGATTTAAACGTCTGGGCATCTGAATAATGCTTTTGACAGTTCGTTTAATTTAAAATAATAATATGCTTTTTATCGTCTAAAATCCGTTTAGAAACGATTTTAAATGGCAAAATTGTATATAATACCACCCTGGCGGTAGAATTGGTTTGCGTATTTCCGTCTCATTTGCCGAGATTTGTCCTCATATCGCCGCGTAAGATGTTTACACATCAAAAATAAATTTTTTCTAGAGATATCATTTTTTACTATTATCAAATAAATAGAAAACAAATATTACTTACATTGTGCACAGCTATGCACAGGGTAAAAGTGGCGTACCAGCATCTTTTTCACATGTGAAATAATGCACTAATTCTAAAATTAAAGCTTGCTCTTTCTCACTGAACCGGTGCACAGTGGGACGGATTCGCAAATTCGCGATCGAAATCTATTGCTTCAAAACTAATAGCTATATTGAGCAGTAATTGCGGTATTACCTTAGCTAACCTAACATAAAATAACCTAACCTAACCGAACCAATCATAACCTCACCTAAACTGATTGTTTAATTGTGCGGTAATTGTTTTTTTTTTACTATAACTGCTTGAAGACTTATTTTGCGGTAAAATAAAGGAAGAACCCGCCAAATCTTTAAAGCTCACGTAATTAATTGGTAATCTGGTTAAAGGATGCGCATTTTAAAATAAAAAAACAAATGGGAAGTTGTAAAAGTAAATAACTCTTCCCTATATAATACATGTTGATTCAAATATTAAAATATTTGTTCGCTACTAGGTTTTTGTATACAGAATAGTAAAAAAATGGTATAATAATTCATCCTCCTCCTCCTCTTCTTCTGCTTCTAAGAATTCTTTTTTCATCATCTGCTTCTTCTTCGTCCACACTTTCCTCTCTCTCCTCCTCTTTTTCGACTTCGTCTTCTGTTTGTAACACTTAACGATCGCATTTCTGCATCAATAATTTTCACTCTTTATTTTCTACATCTAAAGCTACTAAGATAAGGGTCAGAGCTGAGCAAAAGCCTATTGAATAGGTCTTCGTTGACTTTTATTCCACTGATTTTTCGTGCATATCCTTGCCGATATTTTCTGATATCCTTGTTTTTTGCTTCTTGGGCCTCTTCCGAAAGTTCACCAATGGATAGCAGGGCATTTTGAACAATAATTGGGCCATGTATTAACAGCTTGTGCACAGATATAGGCATATAGTACCAGTTGTTATGGTTTGCTCAGAAAGTAAATGTGCTGCAGCTACCTTACCAGATTCTTTCAGTTTCATGGCAGTGGCAAAAGACAATTCTTCGCTGGTCTTCTTGGAGCGAATGTCTTCTGTTCTTCGGCGCTTACCTATAACTGAACACTCATCGAATTCTTTAGATGGTCGGCCGGCTACAATAATTTAAAATTTTAGAGAGAAATTATTTAAAAATAAATACCCTTATCTTTTAATGTAGAGGCTACACTTGACGTAAAAAAGGATCCTTGTAGATAGCGAATAACTACCTCTGGAAAGACAATTTCATTCTCTAGCCATTTTTGGTATTTCAGTGAAAATCGTTCATTACTTCGGTTCACACTTCTCCAATTCGAGAAATAGGACGCAAAAATTGAATTTCTAATAAGTTGCGTCAAAGTTGTAGTGGCATTTGAATTGCCATTTGTTGTAAAGTGTTCTTTCAAAAAATCTAAGACACAGTTTTTACGCCTTTTCACCGTTTCCGATGAAAATTCCATCATTATTTGATGTAGTTATAACCTTGTTATAGGCATGTTTAATGTCATAAAATGTTCAAAATTAACACAACAGATCACAATAATTATCACGAAAACTAGCAAAATAAATAACAATGGAATTACACAGAAATCACAGAACACCTCTTCCGTTCGAAAGCTTTAGAAGAACTGAAGTTATTTGGTTTGCAGCGTATACCGCATAACATTTATCCCACTACCTGCCCGTTTAGGCACTAATCCCCCCCATCCCTGTCCTAAACGGGCAGGTGGCAGCAGCCGCTCTAATTTTTATTCCATTCCTGGAAGTGCAAGAAACCCAAGTACCATTAGTTTGTAATCTATTGGCGTCTATTACTAAACGAAATTACAGATTACTTCTTAGAAGTCTACGAAAATACATTTGTTCTGAGAGCGGTTTTAAACCTAATAATATCAAACACTATCAGAACTTTATATATACCAAAATGTAGCCAAAAGATCATACTTTCACTCTGTAACCGAATAAATATAATATTATTATTCTGCTAGTTTGGAGGAGTCGGCAGATTACCGCTTTTTCGTCAGTAATATTAGCATTTATGAAATTCAGCGATTCTTTAAAGTTTAACAACTTATATCTTTTATTTGCATTCTACAATGCATCTAATTTTTTGTCATAAGTTTATTGGTGGTCTATTGAATCTTATTTGTGAATTTTAGCGTCAAAGGATAAATTAAAAATTTTGGATTTCGATCGCGAATTAGCGAATCTGTCCCACTGTGCGGTGGGGCATCTCAAAACGATTTTTATTAACAATTATTAGCGTAAAACACAAACCAACTACCAACAAATCAATAAATGAATTAAATCTGTTATTTTCGTTATGATATTTTGACATTGACGCAAATCGATGTCAAAGATCCCAATTTGACTGACCAATTTAGTACATACGTTCATTGCATAAAGAAAGATGGAATGATATGACGTAACAGCGCAATAGACTTGAACGGACTTTAGATGTTGCTGTACCGAATTTGTGTTTGTATTTAGGCCTCTTCTGTCTGTGCGCGCGTCTCCCAGCGCCCGGAGATCTGAAAGACCGGGCAGTCTTTTTCCGGAGTATTTTGATCCTGGAAGCACCATCATGTCCATATATTCCTACTGTGGAACCCGGAACCACCAGCGCGAAATCGGAACACTTAGCACTTCCTAGTTCTGGTGGGGTGGTTTTTCACAGGACGATGCGAGTAGGCGTTTGCATCTACCACCTAAGGCCGCTTCCACTGGCAGCATCGGCCTCAAACTCATTCCTTTGGTGGTCCTAGTCTGACAGGGGTAAGAAAGGAGTTTGTTGGGTCACTCCGAGTGACTAGGTTACAAAAAATTAAAAAAAAGCACATGCAGCTCTTTTCTACACAAATGAACGAATTACCATTTTTTAATTAAAAAAAGTGCCTAAAACTATTTGTAATAAATCTACATTTTGAAGTAATCAAATTATGACAGACATATGATATATTTGATTCACTCATTGCCAATTATTGAAATAGAGTCGTGAGTATTTTACATTATTTTCCAATTCCCAATCATATCATATAACAGCTTATGAAATAATCTATAGGCCTTAGAACAAACTTTCCAGATAACACTAATTTTACCCTTTGTTATTCAAATGTGCAACAATAACCTACTAAATATTTGCTATTATTTTGATAACTGGTGTTTTTGCATATTAATCTGTATAAATTTATTTAGAATTGAAAATTAGGAAAGGTATTATTAAGTTACTAATAAAAAAATAGTATTTAATTGAGTATTTTCAAACCGTAATAAGTGTGTCTATCAAAGTTCAGATTTTAATCCCATATATCAATATCGAGAATACGCAACATTTTATGGATTTTTCGTCTTAAAAAAGGGCGGTCGATTTTTCGATTTTCGTTCTGATATCCCAATCATCTTTAACTTGATAGCCTAACTATGTAGCTTGGTTTACTGCCTCGAGTCAAACAGCATGAGCTGTGAGCAGGTTTCTTACAGAAAATCATGCCGTTTGCTCTTATTATATTGAATTGTATGCATGATCTA
>MU187446.1:105700-116361 GCA_016904865.1 Pissodes strobi | reverse complement strand
TTTTTTTTTTGTTGTGGCGGGAGATTGCTTTATGAAACTCTTCACGCCAATCTTAAAAATGTATTACCCTCTATAAGTACTCTATACAGATATACAGCTTCTAGTAAAACCAGTGTTGATGAGGGTTTTTTCAATTTATCGGGTCTTAGCACGTTTTTGGAAGAAAGAAATCTGGAAAAAATTGTTTGGTTATCAGAGGATTCCACCAGAATTACTAGCAAAATTGAATACGATGTCAACACAAACAAAGTAGTAGGTTTTGCTATGCCTTTGGTAAATGGTTTACCAAAAAGAGACGCATTTTTGGCCAAGACCGCGAAAGATATAGAAGGATATTTTCAAAATTCCACGAGGGCTGATTACGCTCACGTAATAATGGCCCAACCGCTAGATAACAATTCGCCTTCATTTTGTTTATCGGTCTTTGGGACGGACAATAAATTTACGCATGAAGATGTTGTTCGAAGGTGGCAACAAACTATAGTCGAAGCCTCGTGCTATGGTATTAAAATTCTTGGGTTTTCAGCAGATGGCGATTCTCGCCTCTTAAAGGCTATGAAAACTCGAGCAGGCTTTGTTGAAGGTACTGACTCGTGGTGTCACCTTGATTTCGCTAAAACAGATCTATGCTTTATGCAAGATGCTGTCCATATTCTAACTAAATTAAGAACAAGGTTTCTAAAGCCAAACGTTGTTTTGCCTATGGGAATTATCAAGCAAGCGTAGTTCATCTTGAAAATCTTATTAATTCAAAGTCAAAGGATAAACACCTGCTTACAAAAAAAGACATAAGCGGAGAAGACAAAATGAATTTTGCCAGTGCTAAAAAAATGTGCGACGAAAAAGTTTTAAATCTATTACCAGAAGTTGAAACTAGTAATGCTACTTCAACATATTTGAAAATAATGCATTTTCTAATTGATTCGCTTATAGAAGTAAAAAATTCTTTAAACGATAGAATATACAAAATATGGTATTGCATATTTTTCCTTCGTCTTTGGCGAAGATGGATAAAAGACCATCAGACATATACACTTCAAGAAAATTTTATAACACTAAATGCCTATACCTGCATAGAACTCAACGGACATATGCTAATTAAACTTACGAAACAGTTTCAAAACGAGGATGCTTTAAAGCATAGCATGTTTTGTCCTTAGCTATTAAATAGTCAACCTTGTGAAGCTCTTTTTAAGTATGCCCGATCAATGACCACAACACAAGCAACGGTTGTAAATTTTAGTATGAAGCAGTTTATATCACGAATCGATCGAATTCAATATATAAATACAATAACGCACGATCTTAAAGATTCATTCATTTTTCCCCGAGAAATAAAAAAACTCACAAAAAAAAGTAGTTTTATTAGCCCGTCTGAAATAGACTCCATAGACATTGAGGAACTTATCAAAAAAAGTCAAGAAGATGCATTTGCAAGTGCCACAAATCTTGGAATGTTTCTGAATGTAAATACAACAAATGTTTTAGATATAAAGTTGAACATTTCGGAAGACATTAGTGATATTGATCTCGATAATGATATTATCAACCAACAAATGCCATATCAAACGCAAAATGGCGTCCGATGATGATGATCAGTCTGATTCGGAGAGCGTTAAAAGTGATTGTAGTGGTTTTAATGAAGCCAAAAACTATAAATGTTGTGCGAAGAAAATTTGTAAAACGTTTTTGTGCATAAATTGTGATGAATTATATCATGGAAGTTGTGCTAAAAGGAAAAATCTTAAGTTCTTGAATAAGACTCATGTTGTGTGCTGTCAAAAAAAAGTAAACAAAGACGATGTTATTAATGTCGATTTAAGTGAAGCCAAACATGAAAATGCTAAACTGAAGCAAGAGGTAGAGCTATTAAACCGACTAATGGAGGAAATGAGCGATAAAAACCTAATTCTGAAGGAAAACAATCGGTTATTGCTGGAAAGAATTTCCACTTTGGAAGCCAATCAGAAAACAGGAGTAGTTGGAGTAACTCAAGATGATGTACGAGGGAAAAAGAACACGAGGCCTCCCGCAGTGTTGCCAAGACTACAAGTGTCATATTCCGAAGTTATGCAAAGGGACAGTAGCCCCAACGCACAAGACGACAATCCAAACAGTCTACGACAAACGCCAATGCCAAATGTCTCGTCAACTGACTTCAAAATTACAAATAATAAAACACAAATTACTTCGCCAAATATAGTTATGTCAAACCAAGGACAGGATTTGCAAACACAAAAAATATCAGTTTCCAATGAAAAATGGACCATTCAACGGAAAAGGAACAAAGCTGAAAGGAAAATCGGCACAAATAAAAATGATGAAATCAGGGATTTTGAGCCCAGCAAGCAGGCTAACCCAAACAAAAAAATATGGCTGTTTCTTTCAAAGGTGAAAAATACAGTGACAGAGGAGATCGTTACAAACTATATTAAGAAAAAAACATCAGCAAAGGCTGAAGATGTAGAAGTAAAAATTTGCAACACAAAATTTGCAAATAAACAAACGAATCAACAAATATGCTTAATGGTGGGAGTCAACATGGAACTGAAGGACATCGTATATGGGGAGAATTTTTGGCCTTCGGGTGTTGGATTTCAACGATTTAACTTCTCACTTGGTAGAAATTTTTTATTTCGGCAGCAACAAGGGTAACATCCTATAGACCAACAGATGATAAGTTGGTACCCTGTAAGGTAAACAATGAATTTTTATTATTTCACCTAAACTGTCGAAGCATAAATAATAAACTTCTTGTCTTGGATGTGCTACTCAATGAAGTGAATCCAAACATTTTTTGTGTATCCGAACACTGGCTAAGTGGCGGTGACATCGAACGTGTGTGCTTGGGAGAATATACTTTGATTTGCCACTCGGAGAGAACAGAGGCTAGAGGTGGGGGCACGGCAATGTTTGTAAAAAATACTGTACGGTTTGAGCAGATTCAGACAGATATAAGGCCAATCGAAAAACATTTTGAATTTTGCGTATGTCAGTCTATTTTAAGTAATGTAACATATGTATTTGTATGTATTTATAGGTCACCAACTGGAGACATGGATTTGTTTCTTTCAACACTAACAGAACTTCTAGATGAAATCTATTGCCCTAAAAAACACTTAATACTTAGTGGGAATTTCAATATTGATTTTGGTAATGAAAATCATCTAACTTTTACTGTATTGCAGCTATTTTCAAGCTATGGTCTGGCCTCACATGTAAATGGTGTGACTAGAGTGGGCACTGCTTCTCGTACACAGATTGACAACGTTTTTAGTACCTTAAGGGAAGAAGACCTACGCTGTGAAATTTACGTGACCGATGTTTCAGATCACTATGGTCAAGTTTTGAAATTTCAGACTGGTGGCGCAGAGAGCAAAGTAAAATATACTAGCAAGCGTTTCTTTACAAATGCAAACATACTTCAATTTATTAACTATCTCAAAGCGGAAACCTGGCAAGAGATCTATTGGGCTGATGGTGTGAATGAGAAATATATGAATTATATGAATATTTTTCATTATTATTTTGATTTATCTTTTCCTGTTTCTTCATCCAGAATTAAAGTTGGCAAGGCTTCATGGGTAACCACTGAAATCAAGAACTATGCAAAGTATATTAAAGATCTTTATGTTTGGTATAAACAAACAAATTCCCAAGCGGTTTACAGATACTACAGGGATGAAAGAGGGGCCTACCGTAGGTTTCTTTCTCAATATCGTACTGGTAGAAATGAAAGTATGATTTGTAATTCTGGGAATAAAGTAAAAACAGCATGGAACATTTTTAATAAAGAGACCAATAAAAAGGGAACACGTTCGGATATAACTTTAAAGCTTAACAATAAAAAAATTGAGGACCCCGACATTATTGCTGAATTATTCAGTAAAAAATTTGATATTCTTCTGGGGTCTCAACATAATGTCAATCAAATAAAAAACCAAAATAATTTTCCAACACTGTTTTTGACTCCCGTGGATAGCGGTGAGGTTTTTAGACTACTAATGAGTCTACCAAGCAAATTTTCCGCAGGTCTTGATGAAGTTCCAATTATTGTCTTGAAGCATATAGCACCTTGGATATGCCAACCTCTAACAGATATAATAAATCAGTGTTTTGTCATGGGAATTTTTCCCTCATCGCTGAAGACAGCAAAAGTGGTTCCGATTCATAAAGGGGGGGATAAGCTTGATTTGGGAAATTACCGCCCAGTGTCATTGCTGCCCTCAGTGTCCAAGGTCTTTGAGAGAGCAGTTTACAATAGACTTATGCATTTCATAGAGCAACATAGCATCTTTGCCGATCAGCAATATGGTTTCAGACCAAAGAGATCCACACAGTTGGCAATCTACAAGGTCATTTCTTGCATTGTCGAAAATGTTGATAAAAATAAGAAGGTTTCTGGGTTGTTTTTTGATCTCTCAAAGGCCTTTGACACTATTGACCATCAGCAATTGTTCCAAAGGCTACGGAGTTATGGTATAAGGGGAAAATGTGCTTCCTTAATAGATTCTTATCTCTCAAATAGAAATCAATGTGTGTGTATAACAAACAATGGGAAGGAGTACATCTCTCAAGCTACACAGGTCAAGCAGGGAGTGCCCCAGGGTTCCATTCTGGGGCCTGTTCTCTTTTTACTATATGTAAACACTCTGAGTGAAGAACTTGTGACTGGTCTGGTTTCGCAGTATGCCGATGACACATCTGTGGTGCTGTCTGAGCTTGACTTGTCTGACCTTTCAGAGAACTGCTCAGTGGTGGCTAACCAAATGCAGAAATGGTGCGAGGGAGGCTGCCTTCGGCTGAACACGGACAAAACAAAGCTTGTCTGCTTTAGCAAACAACAAAATATAACCAATTCCCTTTATGTGCGTTTGAATGGCAGATCAGTTCCAGTTGTGGAGGGTGTGAATTTTTTGGGTGTTCATCTTGACCCAACCCTCAGTTGGAATATACACCTTCAAAAGTTACAATCCAAATTAAATAGTAATTGTGCTTTAATTCGTAGACTCAGGGAAATTTTATCAATAAATTCAATACGACAGTTTTACTATGCCAGTGTACAATCTATTATTAATTATAGCATCTTGTTTTGGGGAAAGTCACAGTGGGCACTCGATGTGTTTAAAGCACAAAAGCGTATGGTCCGCTGCATCCTTAGGTTGCATCCTAGAGAATCTTGTAGAGGTCATTTTTCTCGGTTGAGGTTCATGACTGTGCCTTCATTGTATTTTTTGTCTCTTGTCATGTTTGTGAAGAGATTCCCAGGAGACTTTCAACAAAACCATGGTAATTATTCAGAGAGTATGTCGGTTGTTACCAGGGGTAGGGACCACCTTAGCATACCCACTCACTCATCAGCATTTTTCAGGAGGGGTCCCCATTACATGTGTGTCAAGGCCTTTAATTTATTGCCCCATCGGCTAAGGGCAATAGAAGATCTAGAAAAATTTAAGAATGAGACTACAGTCTTTTTGCTGGAAAAGTGCCTGTACTCATTTAACTTTGAAACTGAACTCTAGTCAAAACTATATGTACTTTCATTTTAACTATGGCCTACAATTACAAAATACTTATATTTTAATGTAAATTATAAGGATAGTCTCAACTATTTGTGTGATGATATTATGTGAAATGTTTTCATTCTGTTAATTGTTTTTGAGTAGTGTACCTTTAAGTATTCTTGTTTTAAAACACTAAGAACCTCGCTAAGAACTCTATAATTAGGACTCTATCAGTCATATCATTTACAGTTGGTGACGTTGCTGTGTCTTTGAGTGAGATTTTGCTGGCAATAAAGAAATTTATTTATTTATTTATAAGATAGTGATACGAGTTATGAGACTACTGAACAACAAGCCCTAATAACAAGGTTTTTAGAAAATGATGCACTCCTTAGGAATACTCTTGATAAAGATGTAGACTTAAAAGATTATTCGGAAAAAGATGTAGAGGTTTCAGAAACTAGTCCATATTTAAAAATACACTATGATAATGTTTGCAAGGTTATCAAAAAATCTTCGTTTTGCTGGTTACTTGAAGAAGGAAACGGAAGAGTCAGTAGCGACCGCCTTAAGAGGTTTATCGTAAACACTAGCAGTGACAAAAACAAGCCAAATAATCGTGCAAAAATCAAGGTAACAAAAACTGCAAAAACCTCGACAAAAAAAAAGAATGAAAAAATATTAATAGAAACTTCTGGTTCTGAGAGTAGTTCAGATTCAGAAAATATTCAGTTTGACGACAGTCCAGATATGGAAAACTTTTCTTCAGATGATGAAAAAATACCGGAAAAAATGGTAATCTCTAAAACTAGAAACAATATTATTTCCCCTGGAAAGTATTACTGTGTAATGTACGATGAACGTTGGTATATTGGGCTCGTTATAAAAGAAATAAATGAAACCAAAGTTAGAATGAAATTCCTAAAAGAAGAATCTGAGACCTACATTTGGCCAGACAAGGACGACATCGCTAATGTCGAAAAAACGTTTATATTTTTTGGCCCGCTCAACTTTGTTGGATTAACGCCATTTTTCATCAAGCGATCTGAAAAAATAAAAATTAATAAGGAGTATTTGAAAGTCAAAAGCAACTAAATATTTATTTGACCAACTAGTTTCCTCGTTGTTATTCGTTATTTTCAGTTTTTATCAATGTGTCCGAAATTTGTATGGAATGTATTAGGATCTATAACAGATAAAAATGGGAAGAGTTGTAGGCTATTTAATAGTCAGTTCAATACAGTTATATTAATAATTATAATTTTCTTGTTTTTTAGATAGGATAGCGTAGAATCGCAGGTATATATAACAAAAATATCGACTGTCTTATTAAAAATTGTCGCCGTTTCGACTTCTATTTAAGTAATTTTCAAGGCTAATTTTAACCATTTTAAAAAAATTAGCCTTAAAAAAGACTTAAATATTAGTCGAAACGTCGGCAATTTTTAAATATTTCAACTTCATAGAACACCGAGTTCAACAAGGACGCTGAAACATAAAATATTTTGAGATATTAAAAAAATGCGTTTTCGGATAAGTGCTGTAACTTTCTTAGTTTAAGAAATTTTTAAAGTTAGTGAAAACCGAGGTGAAAACAGTATCGAGACGACTTTTTTGAGCGATACGTGTGAATATATAATTTTTTATTCCGACAGTAATTTCGGTTTCAAGATACGATCATAAATTTCTTTCAATTATTATGGCCGTCGTGTTGTTTTTTAGCAGAGAAATAAAAGTTTTTATAATACATAGAATATTATTTTTCTCATAGTTTTTTAGATCCCAATACATCCCAATACACACTGTATTTTCTGATAACTAACTCAAACTATAATCATTGTGGAGAGTTTGATATGATATAAGTATTTAATATAGATAAGTACCTATATTTAAGAATCATGTGGTTTGTTTTTTAGCTTATATAAACATTTTTAAATATTATGTGTTACGTTTAATATGGATGCCAAATATTTAATATAACCTTAATATAGATCTATTGTTTTTATAATATAAATAAAATAAACTTACGGTCAAGTAGGTAGGTACCTACTTATTTTTTTTGAGAATATTTCTTATTACTTAAGCCATACAGTATACCGGGTGACAACGGCATCGTTTTACAAGGCGTCATTCAATTGACTTTAAAATCCGGAAATTGCGACTCAAATTTAGCATAAAAAATTAATATAAGATCCGGTTTCTCTGGAAATAAGCCCAAATCAAAAATATCAAAGCCACGTAGGTACATTTATTTTATAGTTCTATAGTTAAAGTTTAAAATACTCTGTCAAATGAATTATTACCAGATTTTCTTTAAAAGATGACGTAAGATATTTTTTAAAAATTCAATACTAAATTGTATGTATCTTCATAAAATTATTTTTTTAGATTGTATGTTATTTTATGCGATATATTTTAATTTAATAAAAACCATATCTGTACACAAATAAACAGGATGAAATCAAGATTATTAGTTTGTTACTCGAAAAATCGCGTAAAATTTCATGAAACTATGTGGAATTATTCGGAAAAATTTGGAATTGTATATGGAATTATCTGGAATTTCTGAATTTTTCACTAAATTTTGGAATTTTTTGGAATTATTTGGAATTATTTGGAATTATATGAACCTACGTGGAACTAAATGGAATTAAAATGGAAATATTTCCATTTGGTGTACACGATTTGGGCAGCGGTTTACCCCTCGGGTAAAACCGGGTACCCCATTATGCCCTCTGCAACTTCCCAGTAAATATTTTTGGTTTTGTTTTGAGATAGTGACTGAGTACAAAAGAAAGACTGATCGTTAAAATTGGTCAAAAGGCTGTAGTAAGTGGTCAGATGGGTTACTATCGAGCATCTATTTGGTTTGCTGTTCTCCAGACTACTTTAGAGCGTCACGTAAAAAAAAACAACGAGATAATGTAGGTTATCCTGTTTCAAAAGTTTTAGAAAGTAAAAGGTCCATTTTTAGTCACCAACAAGTAGAAGAACTTGTTAATGATCTTAAATATATGAAAGCGAGATTATTTGGACTGACAAGAACAGAATGCAGACAACTTGAGTTTCAACTTGCTGATCAAAATCGGATTGAGCACCCCTTCAACAAAGCTCGTAAAATAGCTGGGAAAGGATGGATGTAGGGCTTTTTTTATAGGCATAAAGACTTGTCAATCAGAAGGTCCCAAGCTACTTCAGGTGCCCGTGCGATGAGTTTTAACAAAATGGTTATACAACAATTATTCTTTGAACTGTTAAAAGAAACTGTTCAACTATCAATCATATCAACTAAGAGCAGAATAAATATCAAGACCGTTGACGAAACTGGACTTACGGTCAATTCAAAAGGGGGTTTAAAAGGAAAACGCCAAGTTGGTACTAAAAGTGAATGCAACACGGGTTTTGGTATGGCCTTGTGCCTGGTGGATAGACTGAGTTAAATGAGAACGGGTGGATAGATAATATCTTGTTTTTCATGGTTTAAAAAGTTTGTCGGGTATTCAAAAGCCACAAAAGATTCACCGGTTCTGCTTCTGCTAGATGATCATTCATCACATTCACACAAACAAATCTACGTGTAATTAATTATGTCTCTCGGATCGACAAACCCATGTGGATAGCAATTACTTCTATTAATTAATTATGGTAGATAAAATGGGGTGGTAATGTGATGTTTCTATCCTATTGCACCCACCTTCTTGGATGTTGAATTTATGAAGCCATTAAATGCATATTATGACGAATTAGTAAGAAAATGGCTTCGAACAAATCCATCAAATTTCTGCCTTATCCAGCGCCGCATATCTAAAATCAGCTTCAATGATTATTGCAATAACAGTGTGAATATGGCCGTAATTTCTAAAGCAGATTTTTTACCATTAGCCACAACTGACTTAGAAATTGATCCCAGTGCAGAAGCCCATAATTAATGCGCAATGGCATGACTTAATGCAATGAAATGATGATGCTAATCAGAAAATCAGCAACTAGAATTGACATGGCTAAAAAGCTGGTGTGCTTACGTCCCCTGCGAACAGTGAAACTATCACTGCAAAAATTTGTTTGTCTCCATCAAGAGTTTATGACTCTCATGCTAATCTTTCCCCGAACGCGAATGCAGCAGGGCTTTTTGGATGGCCTTCAGCCAGTTGGATGGGTTGAATTAAATGAAAAAGGGTGGATAGATAAGACGTTGCTTTTTTCATGGTTTAATGTCGAGTATTCTAAAGCTTCAAGATTCATCGGTTCTGGTTCTGCTGGATGATCATTTATCACGTATAAAAATTTAGATGTAATCAGTTATGGTAGAGAAAACGAGATGGTAATGTTATGTTTTCCATCCCATTGCACCCACCGTCTTCAGGTCTTGGATGTACAGTTTAGGAGGCCATTAACTGCACATTATGACGACGAAGTAAGAAAATGGCCTCGAATAAATCCTGGACGAGTTGTAACACCATCAAATTTCCTCCTTATTCAGTGCCGCATATCTAAGAGCAGCTTCAATGCATATGGTAATAATATTGTGGTCTGTGGATATGGCCGTCATTTCTGAAGCAGATTTTGTTGCCATTAGCAATAACTGACTTAGAAATTGATCCCAGTGCAGAAGCCCAGAATTGATGCGCAATGGCATGCCTTGATGCAATTAAATGATGATGCTCATCAGAAAATCAGCAACTAGAATTATTGAAATGGCTAAGAAGATGGCGTGCTTACGTCCTCTGCCAGGGGTGAAACTATCCTGCAAAAATGTGTTTGTCTCCATCAAGAGTTTATGACTCTCATGCTAATCTTTCCCCGAAAGCGAATGCAGCAGGGGTTTTTGGATGGCCTTCAGCCTGAGGGACAGGTTAAATTAAATGAAAAAGGGTGGATAGATAAGACATTGCTTTTTTCATGGTTTAATTTCGAGTATTCTAAAGCTTCAAGATTCACCGGTTGTGCTTCTGCTAGATGATCATTCATCACATATGAAAAATTTAGATGTAATCAGTTATGGTAGAGAAAATGGGGTGGTAATGTTATGTTTTCCATCCCATTGCACCCACCACCGTCTTCAGGTCTTGGATGTTCAATTTAGGAGGCCATTAACTGCACATTATGACGATGAAGTAAGAAAATGGCTTCGAACAAATTCTGGACGAGTAGTAACAC
>MU187446.1:74417-105690 GCA_016904865.1 Pissodes strobi | reverse complement strand
ATCAAACAATATTTATTATAAATATGCCTATCAAACAAAGTTAAAGTTTCATTAAAATCTTTGAATGAGTCTAGACATAATGGAGCTAAGAAAATAATTAAAAAAATTTCTAACTGAAACTGAAAAGTTAGCTCAGTTTCATATTTTTAAAAACATTTGAGGGAAACAAATGGATCGTTAGCAATTAAACCGGGTCGTGGAAGGAAAAGAGCTGCCAGGACGAGAGTAAACATCGGCCGTATTAGAGACATTGTAGAAAATGCTGCTCTTGAAGCAACTGTAAGTTCAAGAAAAATTGCTCTAGCTACAGAAATTAAAAGGAGAATATTTTAGAAAGATCTAAATTTGCGACCTTTTAAGAAAATTTACTGGCAAACTTTAGCCAATGAAGTAAAACGGAAGTGTTTTGAGAGATGTGAAGAGAAGTAAGTAAAATTTGGTTTACTGACGAAAAAATATTCTCTTTAAGCCAGCCGAAAAATTCGCAAAATAAGCTCAGGAAAAACACACATTACGCTCTCTCATTGTTCCCAGAAAGCATTTTGCCGAGTCTGTTATGGTTCCTTTAGGAGTTTCCATCACTGGAACAACAAAAATACATTTTAGAGGTTTATATCAAGTCAGCGGTTTACCAAATTCGAATTTTAAAACAAATGATACCTGAAATTGAAGACATTTCCCCAGTTTAGGTCTGCTAGCAAGATGGTGCACCGGCCCATGCTATTAATTCCACAGGGGAATATTTAGGAGAAAATTGTCCAGAATTTATCGAACCTCACAACTGGCCTCCGAACAGCCCGGACGTCAGTCCCGTACATTATACCATATGGGGTGTTTTAGAAAGCATGGGGTATGAAAATGGTGTTCAGCGAAACCTTCAAGAGTTAAAACGAAGGATTGACCTCTGCTGGCAAACAATTAATCAGCAACAAATAATAATTCGATAGGCCAGTGGCGCAGGCGTTTACAAGCAATGGTGGAGACAATCATTATGAGTTTTTGTAAATTTAATTAAGTACAATTTAATAAATTGATTTTTTTAAATCATACATCATATCTTAAGTTTTAATTTTTATTGTGATATAATTTCCGACCACAAACTTATTACAACCAACGGTTTGTGAATTGCCACTTCTACAGAAGGGCCCACCATTACCTCGCAAAATCTGGTATTACAATTCTGCAAACTGGGACGATCTAAGGGAGTTCTACCTAGATTTTCCTTGGCTCGAAGTCTGCTGCGACCCGTCAGTCTGCTGCGAAGAGATCACGAAGGTAATCTCCTCAGGAATGGAAGCATAAATCCCAAATTCCATCAAGTTACCGTCAAAAGAAAAGCCATGGCTCGACAGAAGATGCGAAAGAGCTGTAGGTAGGAAACAGCAAGCCTACAAGTACTGGCAGCAAAATTAGACCGCTGAAAATCGCAATTATTTTGTCGAACGACGAAACGAAGGACAAACACAATCAAAGGATCAGAAATAAACTTTTACAATGCTCCAGTGGCTCCAGGTATTTCTGGTCGGTAGCAAAGGCAGTAAGTAATAACTTTACAAAAACGTCTCTTCCACCTTTGACAGACGAACGTGGCATCACGGCGACTACAGCCAAGGAAAAATCAAACATGCTCGCCAAAATTTTTCATCGCACTCTACCTTAGACGCCCCCCAAGGCAAGGCTCTCCCCACCATATCGAACATCCACACTACCATGGCAGAAGTCAAGTTTCATCATCGTGATATTCGTAAAATCCTAAAGAACTAGATACGCAAAAGGCATCAGGACCGGACGGAATACCTGCCATCTATATTAATGACCTGCTGACCGAAACGAATAATCCTGTTTAGTTTTGCAGATGACAATACCCTTGTCTCCCAATTTAGATCAGAAAAACCTTTACCACCGCAGACAGGCGCAGATTACAGCAATTAATCAAGACGTGGTGAAAGTTCAAACTTGTGGCGACAGAAATTTGGTCCAGTTCAATGTAGCAAAGACCCAAGCAACCAAGTTTTCACGTTTACCAAGAGGGCCAATACGGCGGGCCCTGACATCATTATGGCAGAATCGACCATTCCTTCATCCTCGTCAATCGGACTGCTGGGTGACTCGGTCAACCAATATATCCTGGCATGACCACGTTGCTAACATCGCAAAATCAGCATCCCAGAAGCTTGGTGCGCTATTTCGCAACAAAAAGCTGTATACACCGCAGCAGTTGCTCTTACTCTACAAAGCGTAAATAAGACCGTGCTTAAAATATTGCTCACACATCTGGGCAGCCACACCAAAGCTGCTGGATTCCATTCAGAAGAGAGCTGTGCGTCTCGTCGGCGACCCGGAATCTGGATAGTCTGGAACACCGCAGACATGTGGCCGAGGTGTCCCTGTTTTACAGATACTTTCACGGCAGATGTTCCCAGGATTTGGCCCGCCTCATCCCGCCCCTAGCAACGCCTGTCAGACAGTCGCGACAGACGGCAAGAGCGCACCAGTTGGTCGTACAACTGGAAACACCTAGAATATCGCTTTACAAGAACTGCTTTGTCTGGCGCACTGCATCACTGTGGAACTCACTCCCAGGACATCTGTTTCCCCCTAATTACAACCTACAACTATTCAAGAACCGTGTCAATCAACATCTTCGCACACACCGGTCGTCCAGCGCCATAGGATCTCCCTTTAGTATGTGTGCCACTGCCATAAAAAAAGCCATAACATATCCAAAAATAATAAAACATTTATTAAGCATTAAAAAGGTTCCAATTTAATTTCACCCACAAGGCATGGTTTTACAAAAATTAAAGTATCAACTTTAAGTTTGCTTGTATTGACCAATTTTTTTTAATGATCAATATTCTAAGCCCTTTCAAACCTTTTTTGCCAATTTTCAGATTTTATTTCATTGGGCCGATTTTTGCAACGACCTGAAATACATTGGTTTCGAAAAATACCCAGTTTCTTCATATCTCCGTCACTTTTTAGTCCAATATTTGGAAACGTATTAGCCATTATGGTCCCTGTTCTTCAAAATCATTTTTCTCTAATTTCTCCAATAAAACGCTGTCAAAATATAAATTGGATCATGGAGGGCAAGTTTCCAATAAGCGTAAAATAGGGTTTTCAAGGAACATAGTGGCGGATACACACTACCAGCAAAAGGGATCATCTGTTCATCCATCACATATTATCTTTGCGAGGTAACTTCAAAACTGCTTGGTGGAAATGTTCAATAATAAGCCTTATTTTCCATAATCGAACTTTTGTCTTTGCTGCTCACCAACCTCAAAATTATTAACTACAAGAAGATAATTGCGTAATGTGAAAATATTTCACGTTGCATACTGTTTGCTATCAATGGGGCCTGAAAACCAGTTTTCCAGTACATCGAAATTCTTTGATATCCCAAAGTGTTCATTGTCATCATTATCCTGATATATTTTTTTTATTCCCAAAGATCTGTTTTGAGGAGATATCCGTTTTCTTGCAAATAATGCATGTTTGTTTCGGAAGCCAACAATGCCACAAAATCGTAGTCCAACTTACTCATTTTCCTATTATATATCCTGTAGAGGCAAATTTGGGAAATTCTGGTTTTATAAGACCCCCAATTTGTTCTATTTCTACGGTCTTTTGTGATTGATTTAATTTTTTCTTCTGTGTTTCACTTTTTTCTTGAAAAGCGTTGTGGCTTGTTGATTACATTTGGTTCCAATAACTTGCTAAGGTAAAATCATCTTCGTATGTGTATCCAGCTTCTTCACTATCAGAAAATGTTGTCTTATCTATTATTTCTTCTTCCAAATTTTCACCTATTTATTCCTCTATTACATCCTGCATCTGTGTCGCATGAATTGCTTGGTCAACAAATTTGATGTTTTCAATCTAAGCAATAACTATTTAAGAATATTATTTGTGTCATTGAATTCGACATTTTGTTTCAATTATGTAAATTTATATAGAACAGAAAAGTGAAGAAAAATATAATAATGTACCTATATTCTCTTATAACTTAAAAAATTGAAAACTGATTCAGGTACATATTCTAAAAACTGTTGATGAGTATAGCTTCCGGTGCCATTAATGATTAATGATTAAATTGCGTCATACTGTCGCAATAATGGACAGTTTTTGAGACTATCTATTTTTAAAAGTCGTGGTTCAATCATTAAAAAAACATTCCGATTGCGGAAGCCAAAGAAAATAATAGTTGGAAAAGGGAATTAGGTATAAATTAGAAAAACTGTTGATGTACAATTCCTGTGCCATTAAAGCTTATATTGCGTCAGATTCTTACGATAATAGACTGTTTTGGATCATCATTATATAATGAAATAATAGGGAATTATTGTTCATTAAAATGGTTCATTAAATGCCAGTTAAGACGAATTATCTATTTGGCTTGTTCCTTATTTTTCGATACTGGTATTTAATTTTTTTATTATGTTCGGCACACACACAAAAAGGAAATCCTATACCACTCAACGGGCGGTACGTGTGCGGAGAAGACGGTGGACGATGGATTTGAAGCGCTGTAGATTGTAGTTTTCGGGAAAGGCGTTACTCGGAAGTCCATTCCAGGGCGAGACAGTCCAGATAAAGGAGTCCCGTAACAGCGACGTCCTAGGTGTTTGCAACTGAATCGTATGTTGATGAGCAGCTTGTTCTGGACTGGTGTTTTTGTTTGGCACAACTCTGGGCGGAATCATAAGTGCCTGCTCGTTCGAACACCTTCCATAGTAGTATCGATAGTAAAGAGATAGGTCCGCCCCTTTTCTTCGATGTTCGAGGCTATCGAGGTCTTTAGTCAACTCTAGGTAATCCACAAGACGGGCTGCTCTCCTCTGTATGAAGTCCAATATCTTGAAGAATAGTTTGAGTGTCGAGCTCCACACATGGGAACAGTATTCCAGAGATGGTCTTATCTGGGCCTTATAGAACAGTAAGAGCTGATGAGGTGTATACAACTTTTTTGCTCTATAGAGTGCTTATAGCTTTTGTGCTGCTGCCTTGGCGATTTTGGTGACGTGACATATTGTTTCTTATGTTGATGCCCAGCAAGCTTATGGATGAGGCCAGACTCAGTGTTTGTCTTGTCATTGATAAGTCCGATCCTGTGGTGTTTGCTTTTTTTGAGAAGACAGCTGCTTGAGTCCTGCCTGCGTTAAACCGGACATTGTTTTCTTCACCCCATTCCACGATGGCGTTCATATCCTCATTCATGGCAGCAATCTGATTTTTTCACTCGCGTTGGGAAGGAGCAGCGGTCATTGGAGTCCGCGATATGAATGATGATATAAGAGTGCTGTCGTCTGCAAAACTGTAAATAAAATTGTTTGTCCGGTCGAAGAGATCATTGATATAGAGCAGACAGTGTAGGAGATAATATACACCCTTGAGGAACTCCCGTATTGATTTTAAATCAAAATACGTTATGAAAATGCTTTGGACAAATAGATACAGAAGAATTAGGTTTTGTGAGATGATCCTGGCAGGGAAAATTATGACAACACCCGAATTTATAAAAAAACATTTGCTTTAGCGATGTCGCTATTGGATTAACGTTAATCCACGTCTTCTTACAAATGGGCAAACTCAATATCCACAAAAAGTCAATGTTTGGGCGGGAATATTGGAATATGCCCTTTTTTATTAAAGGACATTTAAATTGCCGTTTATTCTGAAATGCTTAACCAAACCATAGAGCCCCCGATTGGTCATGAACTTGAAAACCAAAGAGACTTACAAGGCAATCCAAATTTGAACGAAGATCATCTACACTTCCAGTAGGATGGTCCACCCTCACGCTATGCTGTTATGGCGAGAGAGTGATTGGCCTAAAATTATCCGAACCAGTTGATTGGCTGAAGAGGTAGAGTGGCCGGCAAGATCACCTAGCCTTACCTCTACGGACTTCTTTTCATTGGGTTACATTAAATCACTAGTTTACAAAATCCAGCCGGCTTCTCTGGAAGAATTGCGTCAGAGGATAATTGATGCTTGTCGAAGTATTCCAAGAGACATTTTTCAGAAAGTTAGGAAGGAATTTGAAAAACGGCTTTATTTTCTGTTTAAAATTAAACCGAAATCATTTTGAGCATTAATCAAAAGAGCAAAGAGCATTTGCGTTATTGCAAAAATAATTTTAGCACTACAATAGTGTTTTAATTAGGTTTGAGGTTCTTTTTCCTCATTTACGTTTATTTTCTAATTTTTCCTGCCAAATTTAGCAAAAGCCAGTTTTAAAATACCTATTTTCTCAAAATATTGTGACATTTCGTACTTAAATCTCATTAATTTTCTTATCGCTGAAAATATTTTTGATAGGCTTTCCAGAGGTGTCGCAAGTGGGATAGTGCCATTAAAGATTTTAAAGTTGGTGAAGGTAGTGCTTCAGGAGTGGGTAAGGGTGGTCTGCAAAATACCTCACTTCTTTTGTAGAAATGGTATTTTTTGGGTCTGATATCTTCTTTACTGTAGATAATACAGACATTGTCAGTTTCCAAATTGTCGGATTATTAATATCACTTTAACGATGCCGCCAAATATAAGTAAGTATATGAAGTGTAACACCAATTTTTGATATTACCTTGATAGTAAATTGATTTCCTAGATATAAAAGCAATTTCCTTAACGTGTCGAAATATCGATCTGATTGAAAGAATTGAAAACCAACACCTCAGTGAAATTACTTTTTCACAGATTCCGATTGATCTATCTGAATTAATACCGTTTTAAATCATAAAAGGTATGACAAAAAGAGGTATATTCAGGGACAAATTTCAACTCAAGGTGCGTAAATTATTCTGCGAATATACTATTGATTTATGATAACTCATGACCTTGATTATTTAATCGATAACATGTGCACTCCTGAAAACCTTCAATGCCTTACGTGTCACTGGGACTTCAGCATTAGGAAGGTGCATTTTATTGATCAAAAGAGTATTTTTAGAGCTCTTCTAGATTAGAATTGCAAACAAAATGGTTTTTTGCATTGAACACATAAATAACGAGAAAATGAATAAAAGAGACCAAAGCTCTTTAACTAACATATAATTTTATATCTGTAAACTGTTATACTTGCATTGAGATCAATGCCCATAATTTTATTAAACCGAATAAGGTATTTCAATCAGATGATGAATTAGATCATACTATTTTCCATTTTGGTCCAGTCTATTTAACAATCAACCATGCCAGGGTTTATTTCGTTTTGCTAGATCACTAACCTCTACATTTTCAATGGAGATTAACCTCATCATAAAATAACTCACAGAAAAGATCGAGAACATCACACAATTGAATTCTATTACTAACGACCTCAAAGATGTGTTCATCGAGGTGTTCATTATTCCAAAGCGCCTATGAGGTATCAAGAAATGAATTGATGGAAGATATATAACAGATATTATTAATGAAGCGTTAGAAGATTATGTAGATGTTTCTAGCTTAGGTATGTTAGTCAAAAGAGAAAATGGCTTTAACCTTGACCATAGCATTGATAAATCTGTTGAAGATGGCAATGCTATTGACGACGAAAATGGCGCAAACTTCCACGCAAACAATAATGAAGCATTATTTTCGATATTTTTTTATAAGAAGTCATTGATTTAAAATATTACTCTGATAAGAAAGTAACTGTAAAGTCTTTATTTACCAGTGACCATGCCAAACCAAACCAGTTAGTAGAAAAGTCTTCCTTTTGTTGGCTTTTAGATGAAGATAACGAAAGAGTTAGCACCAATAGATTGAGAAGATTTCAACAAAACCAAGCTTCACAAGAAAACGTAGAGAAAAAAGCTTCGAAAGCAACTAGAAAGTAATTACCAAAGTACCATAATAATTCAAATTCTGTTCGACGAAGAAAATAGCGAAATGGAAAGTGATCTGATTCATCCAAGAGTTCATCAGTTCCATATGCCGAAAAGCTCGACTGGTCGGATCAGGACTCTTAGCAGGATCTCGAATCACATTAAAAAACGTGAAAGACATTCGAGAAGATATTTTTCTTCTTGTTCAATCAGGCCTATTTTCCGATGTACCTGGACTTGCTGGAGCCCTTGGTGCAGGCAGCGAGAGGCGACAGAAAGTGACAAACGTGAGCTGTGTTGCAGCGCAGCGCCCTTAGCCGGAGCGCCAGTAGGGTTCAGGGTAGGCAAACCTGCCAAGCATGCGCGTTGGATAACTTGCCTACCCGGGGGCTTATTTGTATCGAGCGTACTAGATCTCGAATTTTTATACCGCGACTATAATATAAATGTGCATGCTTTTCATATTTTGGGTTAGTTTGAGGTAGTTTTGGTTGGTTGCGCCCCTGTAGCCAGCGAAGCGAGCGGAGGGCCATGCATAGTGATCAAATATTTGGAGACACGTAACAGGGGTATTCTAGCAAACAATGATATAACAGTCACGCTATAATAAGCGGTTTACTGGATGCTCCATACAAAAATGCTACCCGGGGGCTTCGGTTGGGTGTCCGGCGCTGTGCTGTGCGTACGGGCCAGGCCCTTCCCCTCTCTTCCCTACAACCTCACCTGCCCTACCGTCTCTCCTGTCCAGTCTCCTCTCACTGGTCGACCAGTATGATGAACCTTCTTTAAATGATGCCCTCACCAAGGCCCCAGACCATCGGAACTTTGAGTGTTTTCAGTGGAATGTATGTTGTTGTTCCGCTGGCAACAGAACCACTACAATGGTCACCGACCGACGTCTACAGCGACAAATCAGAAGTGGATGTGTCACTCCTGGTGCCAAATCTGCCAGCCAAAGAGCTAAATTAGCCAAAAGACATGAAAACTGCAACAATTCCACTTCCACATGTGCTTTGTGATGTAGTACTTGAAGAGAAGCTTAACAAAATGTATTTGGCTTCCTATGATTAGGACAAAATGTACACTCTGAGAATTTTGAGAAGGCCCTATTAAAGGCTCTTATTATTTTGTTTTATAAAAATAAATTTAATTACTTTGGCAGGAACCTCATGTATCTCATTCATTACAAAATATCAATTCACTATTTAGACGGTTACACACCCCTGACCATAGGAGAGGTACAAAGGCTCGAAACTAGGGTATTGGTAACTCACCTCACGACAACTACCTGAGAGGAGACTGGATGGAGAGACAGTAGGGCGGGTGGGGTTGGAGGGAGGAGAGGGAAAGGAACAGTCCCCTCCAGAGCACAGCGCCGGACGCCAGCAGCCAAAGCCCTCTGGTAGGCAAGTTATCCAACGCGCAAGCTTGGCAGGTTTGCCTGCCCTGAACTCTCCTGGCGCTCCGGCTAAGGGCGCTGCGCTGCAGCACAGCGCACGTTTGTCACTTTCTGTCACCCACCTAATATTTTGGCTTTTGACTAACCTCTAGCTGGGTAACATGCCCACAAAAAATCTGCCAAGTCAATTTTGCTCCTTGAGACGCAAGAGCAGCTGCTGCGGTGTATACAGCTTTTTGTTGCGAAATAGCGCACCAAGCTTCTGCGAGGCTGATTTTGCGATGTTAGCAACGTGGTCATGTCAGGACATATTGCTGTTGACCGAGACACCCAGTAGTCCGATCGACGAGGATGAAGGAATGGTCGATCCTGCCATAATGATATCAGGGCCCACCGTATTGGCGTTCTTGGTAAACATGGCTGCTTGAGTTTTTGCTGCATTGAACTAGACCAAATTTCTGTCGTTCAACACCCCCCGAAGTTCGAACTTTCCTCAGATCTTGATTAATTGTTCAAACTCAAACACAAACTCAAAGTATGCTTTATTGTCCTATAACATATAGTGTTGTAAACAAAGCTCTAAGCTAAAAAAAAATGTGGTCAACAAGTAGTATGTGTCAGAGAGGTCAAGATACGAATACAAGTAAAACAAAACTAACATACATTTGGCTATGGAATAATAAGGAACACTGTACAGGAATATAATTACCTTATTATTTAAACATAAACATAAACATTTTATTTACGAACTTGTCCTTTTACATATAATTAAAACAATAAAAAGTAATAAAACAATAAAAACCAGTAAAACAATAAATACATAAAAAGTTTACTCTTGAAAACAACAAGTTTCACAAAGAAAATTAAAATTTAAGAACTAAAGCATTTAAAATAGTAAGTCAAAAAAAAACAAAATTAAATATTTGCACCTTAAATAAAACTTAGTATTCAATATAAAATAATTAAACAAAGAGAGAAATTAAAATATTTCAGTAAAAAATTCTTGAATATCATAATAGGCTCTTGCAACAAGCAGCCTCTTGACCTGCCTTCTAAACCTCTTTGCATCAGAAATCTGTCTTATGCTTACAGGTAAATGATTGAAGAGCAGACGACCAGTAAAAATAACTGAGTCATGTACCTGGGGAGTCCTGGGAGTGGGAAGAGACACTCTATATGTTTGTCTTGTGGAATAGATAGAAGAGTGTTGCCTTAAGCTATTGCTATACTTTTTATGTATTAATGTGACTGTTTCCAGTATAAACAGGGAAGACAAAGTTAAAACTTTGTTTGTTATAAAAAGTGGCTTACATGAATCCCTAACTTTGGCCTTATTCATGGTACCTAATAGCCCTTTTTTGTAAAACAAGTACTGTATGCATCAGCTGTTTAGCACAAGAACCCCAAAAACATATACCATACCGTAAATGGGATTCAATTAATGCAAAATATGCCTGTTTTGTTATGTTTTTATTTAACTCATTTGAAATAATTCTTAAAGCAAAGCTGTTGGATTAAAGTTTTTTATTAAGAAGTTCGATGTGATGTTCAAATTTTAACTTATTATCTATTTGTAAACCCAGAAATTTATTATTATCAGTACTAGCTAAAATCTTATGTTCTAAATAAACTGGACCTAAATTGCACTTAAATGATATAATGTTGGTTTCTGAAATATTTAAACTAAGGTTATTACAGTCACACCAGTTCTTAATTAGAGGAAGGTCATGGTTGATATTGGCCATCAACACCTCCTCATCTCTATTATTCCACAAGAATGTAGCATCATCTGCAAATAATGTAAACCTTCCAAAAATATTAAGATTTGTGATATCATTGACATATAACAAAAACAAAATGGGACCCAGAACTGAACCTTGAGGCACACCAGTATTGAAGGTCTTCTGGCTAGAGACATTTCCATTGTAAGATACTGACTGTAACCTATTATTCAGATATGATTGAAACCAGTCCACTCCCCTACCTCTGAATCCATAAATCGCCAACTTACGCAGCAATATTCTGTGACTCACATAATCAAACGCTTTTGTTAAGTCACAGAGAACAATGCCGCTGCAAGCACTCGATCATTCATCTTTAGATAAAGCCTTTCCAAGAAATTGAATATGGCATCATCAGTAGACTTTTCTTTAAGGAAACCAAATTGAAATGTGCTAAATATTTTATTTCTTATAGCAAAATTTAAAATTTGTTGCTTAACTAGCTTTTCTACAATTTTAGAGAGTTGGCAGTAGTGCAATTGGCCTATAGTTTGAGGGGCTCTCCTCATCTCCTCCCTTAAATAGCGGGATTATGATAGCTACTTTTAAAGAACTTGGAAATGTTCCTGCAGCAAAAGACAAACTAATTGCTTCAGCCAAAATATTAAGAGCATTTTCAGGTAGTTTACTCAAAATATTAGAGGAAATGCCATCCCATCCTGAACCTTTTTATTTTTTAATTCAGAAATAACTTCCTCAATATCAAAGATATTAACTGGCGAAAAAAAGAATGTCTCGGGGAAGAATTTAAAAATATTTCAAAATTTGTATCACAGAATCTGTGTAATTGTAATCTGCTCCTGCCTCCTGTGATAAGTCTCAGTCGTCGGAAAAAGTTTTTTTTAATCTAAATTGGGAGACAAGGGTACTGCCATCTGTAAAACTGTAAACAGGATTATTGGTTTCGGTTAGCAGGTCATTAATCAGAGGAAGAACAGAGTGCCTTGAGGCACGCCTGCATTAATGGTGAATGTGTCTGAGATGTGTCCATCAACTGCAACGTGCAGAGATCGGTTTTTAAGGAAACTGGCAAGCCAGCTGCAGGGAGACGCTCGCAGTCCGAAGGAAGGCAGTTTGTTGAGCAATCCGTCACGCCAAACTAGGTCGAATGCCTTCGGTATTAGAACCACCACCACAGGTAGTGCTTATGACAAAGACAAAGAGTGCGATAGGTGTTTGGGTTAGCCGTATTTCAAACGTGTTTGAACCATAAAACTTTTAGGTTGTTATTGTTTTATGTTTAGTTTCATGTGAACGATGATTTAAACTAGCTGTATTGGAATAAAGCTATATTTTCAACTTTTCTTTATTTATGCTCAGTTTCTTGTGAAAGATGAATTGAAACTTTGACGTTGTTTTGAAATAAAACGATATATTTTTCAGCTAAAAAATAAATAATAAAATATTTTCAAAAATAGATACTTATATTTCTTTATGATTGTTCAGTTTCAGTAAAATATGATTTCACTGTTTTTATTAAAATAAAATATATATTTATATTTTATTATCCTTTGTAGTTTTAATGAAATTAAATCTATAACATAAAAATTACAAAAATATACTTAATCATTTCTTTTAATTTTTAAAATTTCTTGGAATTCGTTGGCATTTTTTGTAAAAATTTGGCCAGTCATTTTTTCCTCGGGTGTACCCTTCATTTATTCAAGTTTCGTCTACATAATAAATGTTTTTCCTTGAGAACGCTCAGGTCTAATTTTTCTCAAATAATCTGTTCTCCACCGTACGATTTCTATCCTTTCAATTAACAAGGATTTTCTTTGATATTTTTCCCAACGAAAATTTATGGATTTTAAAACGTCCCACAAATCGGGGAAGATATCTTTATTATTCTGAACTGACGATGACGCCCGTACACTGACAGTGTACTTACGGTACGGTTTATAATTCAAACTACAAGCCTAGGGTAGTCATCTCTTTTATTACTTTGCCTTCCAAACGGATAGACTATAATTTAAAGTTTACACATCAAACTCTAAATTACTAGTCCGCAAAACCGGGTCGAAACGTAAGTAGTATAATAATTGTCCAAGAAAGCTGATGTCAGTCATTCTGTCTTTCGTTGCAGCAACAATTAATCGGAGAAAACCCATATCGGTCAAGATCGCGTTCAATTTTTTTGCATTTTTCAGATTAACAAGTCAAATATAAACGTGTAGAAAGTAGCAATAAATCTCTTTGATGTTCGAAAAGTAACACTGTTTTAAAATATAAATACGCATTTATTCCAAGTAAAATAATTAATATCGCAGTAATTATTGTCCCCACGATTATAAACATGAGTAGAATTAACCGCAAAACTTCGCACAAACAATTACATAGCGCCAATTACTGTGTCATAAAAACCGAATATTATTAAAATTGATTACATCTTCAACCGAGTTTAACAATTTTACGTATGTAAATTGTTAAATATTGATTTAAAAAATACCAGGAAAGGTTTTTGTGGTGTTAGAAAATTCGAATTACATGAAATCCATCGAAATGTGACTTTGTCAGAATGTCAGAACTTCTTTCGCAACAATGGCCTATAAGACGGGGCGGGGAAAAATAAATTCTCATGATTTATAGATTTTTTATTAGACTAAAATAAAGAATACATTCTCGCATTACTTTGTCTCACATCTATACAAAAGTGTTAACAAATTGCGTCTATAATTTGTTTGCGTCTAACAAACAGTTCTGAAGTAAAAAATAATGGTGTCTGTCACATGTAAGTGTTGCTTGGTTTGTGATTAGCAATTTGCCTATTTTCTGTTGACCAACTACATTTGTATTGGCATGGCATTTGCGAATTCGGATTAGTTCTGGTTATTTTGAGTCCGATTTGGTTTTATAACTTGCTATAACTCTAAATAAAATCAAAATTAGATTTTTAAATAACAAATATAGCATCGTGGAAGCCAGTGCCGGATTAACCGTGAAGCACAGGCTTCAGGGCCCGGATGCTTAAAGAAAAAATTTACCTGATCAGAATCAGAAGGGGTGGCCCCTAGCGGGCCATGCACTTAGGCCACCAATTGGGCCAGTTGTGCCCCCAGCCCGCATTAGATAACCTCCAGGATGCCGGTCTTCGTTAAGAAAGCCTGCATCTCCTTCAGACGATAGTCTGGATTAGTTTGGGTTCAACGCCGCAACGGGGCTTGTTTCAACTCAACCACAGTTTGAAACTGATCATAGTTCTTCCTAACACTTAAGGTTCTCTCCAACACTCAATGGGGCTCTGACTTTAGCTCCCTCGTAAAAATATAGATTCAGTATTCTGTCTAAGCTTGATTATGGTGGTCTTGTTTATGGGTCAGTAAGACCCTCCTATTTGAAGGCCTTAGATCCCATCCAAAATCAGGCACTAAGACTATCCCACTGGTTATTTCCGAACAACCCCAATTGCTACTAAGATAAGCGTTATTTCTTAAATCCAAGCCATTCCTTATTTGATATACATATTCATTGTTCTGTCCACGCTTGATTTGGCTGTCTTGTTTATGAATCAGCAAGACCCTTCTATTTGAAGACCTTGGATCCCATCCAAATTTAGGCACTAAGACTATCCACTGGTTATTTCCGAACAACCCCAATTGCCAGCCTACAATCCACCACCAATACCCCTCCTCTTGAAAAGAGACACCAATCAACCCTACTAAGATAAGCGTCATCTCTTAAATCCAAGCCATTCCTTATTGATCATAACAAATTTTTTATCCCAACCCAACCCCTCCCTACACAAAACACTCTCAGAGCAAATGACAGATTTGTTAATATAATGAACCAGCCAATCCCAACATTTTTCCTCCATGGTCCCCTCCTCATCTCCTCATTAACACAGATCTTCTCCACCTTGATAAAAATATCTTTCCTCAAGAGGTCATACGTCAAAATTCAAATATATCATACCGAATCATTTTGATAACCATACATTGATTTATACTGTGGGCTCGAAATCCCCACAAGGGACGGGATCTGCTTTCACTCTTGACCACTCAAGTTTCAAATTTAAACTTAACCCATTATCAATCAATCCTCTCTGCATCTGCAAAGCTTCTTGCGATCTGTGAAAGTATCAAACACTTAATTAAATCCCATCACAAGGGTAAGTACCTCATAATCTCCTACTCCTAGAGCGGCCTCAAATCCATACAACATTTCTGGCATTCCATTCTTTGGTAGTGCAGATAATGGGCCTCCTTTTGATGGGTCTCAAACAAAACCTTTTTATATCTTTCCTCTGGATCCCTAGTCATGTCGGAATGGAAGGAAATGGAGAGGCTTAGTAAATAACGCTATAGAGAACGGAATTTTGTTTCCTCTTCTAGTAACATCTTGTTGAACGTATTTTTGGTCATATTAAACAAATGGAATGGGATATGTACGAGGGTAGTAATAAACTCCATGAACTGACACCTCTATTTTCCTCTTCGTTTGACACCCCTGCCCTCACTAGAAGGGAAAATGTGATATGGAAAATACTAGCTACTGGCCACACATACATCACTCTTAATTTTTACTCAGAGATGAAACCCCCACAATATCCTTTCTGTCAAGTTCCCCTTACAGTAAATCGTTTCCGGAAACTTTACGTGCAATATGTCTCTAGACTCTCAGAAAATTAAAAATGTCCTCAGTTTTATTAAGAGCATTGGTATATCGCACAAGATATAGTAAAATTCCCTATTACATCCAATTTTAAACCTGTACTCATGTACACCTAAATCATTACACATAAAATAATACCGTTGCGGCTTCCTCCCCGTAGGGTACCAACATATGTGTGGGCTTCCAAAGGAAGGCCGCGCCATACCATCAGTCCTCCACCACCAAATTGTACCCTAGGAGAGAAACAACTTTGAGCATAGCGTTCTCTAGGCTTTCTCCACACTATTTGGCAAGACCATTGGTATAACGCACAAGATATAGTAAAATTCCCTATTCTATCCAATTTTAAACCTGTACTCATGTACACCTAAATCATTAAACATAAAATAATACCGACGCGCCTAAAATAATCTAAATATTTATCTCCCTCTCTTCTTCCTAGGTTGTACCATTTATGCTCTATTGTGTGAAGGTATGGACTCCTTGGGGACCAGTCTAGTACTTTAATACCAACAGTATTGAAATATTGCCTAGTCATTCTGACTATGTACGCCCTGCATCATTTTTCCTTAAGAGAAAATTTTCTCCTATGAAAGTCATATAAGGAACAACATGTTGCTTCAAACACTCCCTAATGTAGGTATCGGCGTTACGGTTTCCTCCCCGTAGCGTAGCAAGATATGTGTGGGCTTCCAAAGAAAGGCCGCCCCATACCACCACACCTCCACTACCAAATTGTACCCTAGAAGAGAAACAACTTTCAGCATAGCGTTCTCCAGCTCTTCTTCACATTCTTTGGCGATCATCAGGTGAATATCTCGTAAAACGAAACTCGCCTGTTAAGTTTGAAAAAATGTCTGCCTTCGATGACCTGAATCCAATAGAGGACCTGTAACCTTCTGCGTATGGTGTCAGGTCTAAGGTACCATGAACATCTGCCAATCTTCTAGCCAAAGCTGTAGCAGATCTCTCGAAGAACTTGAAGTCGAAGAAATCGAATTTCAACTACGTTTGTCCAGGACCTTTTTGAAAAGTAACAAAACTACAGATTTAGTAGAGTAAATGTGTGGGCCAGTTTTAAGTACAGTTAACGAAATCGTAAAACGCATGTTAGAGCAGCAAAATATCACGATTCGTGGAACTATAGGCAAGAGCAAACGAGAGATTCCTCAATTCCAACAGACCGGAGTACTCTTTTGTGTTTGCCTTTTCTAAACTTATGGCTTTGGTGTCATACGTGCCAAAGAAGAAACATGCTGTAACGGTTCTATCATCTTGATTGATGAAGCATCTGGAGAAGCATGCAAGCCGAACGTGATCACGTTCTATAGCATCACGAAATCCTTGGTTGACTCAGTCGATCAGGAAGTCTGCAGTCTATGACGTGAGAAGAAATACCCGTTGACGATATATTACGGTTTGCTAAGTATTGCTGGTAGAAATTCGCATGTGATGAGGACGAAGAGAATATTATTTCCCAACCAATTGGGCTTAGCATCGATAAAAGAAAACATAGTACTGAGACCATAAAACCTTCATTTACAAAAAGAAGTCAGGAATATTGCTCAGAAATTGAGTGGAGCTCCCGCAAATGCAGCGAATCAGCGTGAAAATACAAGAGGTCGTAAAACTAGACTTTTCTGTGTAAAATACCAAAAATGGTTTTGCATGGAGCACATTCATCCAATTGCACCGAAATTAGAATGTATGATTAGAATATTTTGAGGCAAATCTGTGAGGAGTGTATGTTTTTATATATTTTAGCGAAAATTCATGTTAAACTTATTTTAGGTTTTTCTTATCAATAAAATATTTTCAAAAGGGATTGAAATATCATTTTACAAGTGAAAGAGGATTACATTTTTTAAAAATGGGATCCGTTAGACACCATTCATGTGAAGTAATCAAGTGTTAAAAAAAACATTTAAGCGATATGGCATCCTGTCATTTGCTTTACACTTGAGCAATATTTAAATATGAAATAGGGATTGCCAACTTAATAAACCATATTAACATATTAAGCCAACATTTGACAGTATAACTACCAACTTAAAATCTAGGTTCGCTGTTGCATATTTTTAATATGCGAATTCACGCCATACATGCGCCATACCAAACATTTTGTTCGTGTTTGTAGTTATGATTTGTATCAGAATATGTGCTTTATTGATTTGTATCGAACCCGAGTACGTCAATTATCTGGCACATTTTTATTAAGCAAATATGTAAATGATATCATAGTCAACAGTGGCCACTTGTGATTAAACGTTACGCAGTAAAATATCTCTAGACATGCATATTAGCACATTTAAGTATAAAAAAACACTAACTTTATTGGAACCGACTATTTACTTAGATAATAAGTAGCAACTACAAAACATACACTCAACATCAAAAAAAATAAATAGTTTTATTTGAATGGGAATTTCATGCGATCTTATTGGGTCGTGTTTAAAGCTTGAGTTAATAGTAATCATTCTTAATTTATTGGGTCATGTTCAATGCTTTAATTAGTAACTAATCAAGCTTAATTAAACGCTAACAGTTATGTGGTTAATATCAATTAATAACACATTTCTTAGCCATTGAGTTGGAAAATAGCAATCCCTTCTGAATTATCTACGATAGTTCATCAAAGAACTAAATTCTCATTTTCTTCACAAAGATTATATCTAATATGGACTGAAAGTTGTTTTCAAAAAGTATCTATTCAGAGAGAAAATATTTAATAATAAAATTTGACTTACTATTGACAGAGAAAAGCTTAAGCTGCTAAGACAATGGATCAAACTGCCCCCCCCCCCCCCCCCATTCGCAGATGTCTCACAAACCCATTTGCTTATTTTATTAATATTAATAAAAATAAATTACGATTTACCATTGTGACGAAATCTAATTATTACTGGAAGTGTCATTTTTATTTTTAAAATGCTGTACTGTTGCTATCTAAATTACTTTATCATAAATCCTAACGAATGACTGAAACATAACATCCTCTCAGGTGATTGTTACTCAAATTTATTTGCAGTTTTAATTTTGTTTTGTAGATATGTTCTATATTGTTGTGGAGGATTCATGTTTGTCAGACAACATTTTACTATTTCTCCACCTTAGTTGTAGACTTTTTGAATAAGGCCGCTTCGGCTCTGGCCCCAGGGCGTAAATTGCACAAGTGCTAATTTAGTGATCCTAGCTGAAACTGAAAAACCTAAAACAACGTACCTCTTTTAATTTGTATTGTAAATTTTGCATAGTATCTAATCACGTTTTATTCTGGGATTTTTGTAATTGCAGAAACCACATTTAGTGGGTTTATCCAATTGTCGGCAAATTTAGTATGAAATATAAAGATCGAGAAATCGCAAAAAATGATTGATCATTCAGGCTGAACGAACAGCTGATCATTAATCATGGTTTGGTTTATTGTGGCTTGTGGCAAGTATTAATAACGAGGCACACCTTTAACAAATATATATAATTTTTATTTTTCTGATGAGATATTTGTCAGATACGTGATAATATTCAAATTCAATATAAGTTTTATTGTCCCAGATATAAAAAATCTTATTGATGTTATTTATACCTCATCACATAATTTCAAAAATAATATTGTCTACATAAAAATATAGTTGATAAGAAATGAACAAAATTATTCAATGTCTAATCAATCATAGAAGAAGGCGTTACCAGATTTTTTTGTTTTTCCTCTCAACCAGATTACTGAATATTTGTAAAAAAAACTATCTATTGATTAAAAAAGAAGGGATGTAGTGTTAGTGTTGTACTAGTTTGATACAATTTTCGTTAATTTTAAAAACTTGGCTCTAAAGGGAAGATTTGTTTAGAAATAAATAGCGGCTTGAAAGAATCTGGAGAATAATTTTAATATAAAAACAAAATTAATATAATCTGAGGTCAAAAATATTTGATGTCAAAGCTGCCAGTGTTGGCATATAACACTTGCAAAATAATTATTCATTTCTTCAAATATTATAAGAAAATGCAAATGTTTGGTTATTATTTACTCGAGTTAAGCTCAATAGTTTAAAAGAAAACTTCTTATATACCCATTAACATTCAATTATTTTATTGTTAAAGTTCAGCAATTGGAGTTTAAAAAAATTATCCGCATCAAAGAATTCAGCAAAAATATACATATTATTTTACATTTACATTTACCATGCATGTGTCTACGTTATTCTGTCAGCACAGCTGCTATCGAAGCGATTCATGAAGCAAAAGCCTCACAGATGGCACCTGATATTATATCTGGTTTACGGAAAGCTCGGAAAGCCCATTTTGGCTTTTGGCATATAGATGCGCTTTTGACATCATCAATCCAGCAGGTGCGGCAAAACAGCCAATAGAACAACACGTCAGGCAGATAGCGGAATATTTCAAGAAATGGAAGCTGAAAATAAAGGAGACCAAAACGCAACCTATCAACTTCAATCAGAAGCGCAGGAGAGAAAGGACACACATCACGATCATCGGGACACGGATCGAGGACACGGTCACCATCAAGTACCCAGGAGTCACGCTGACATTCAACAACCACATACAGGGCACCAGGAGAAGAGCAAGGATAGCAGCAAGCGCAATATTCCCATACATCACGTCGCAGTCAAGACTTCGGCGCAGACAACGACATCAAGATCAAACTGTGCAACACCTACGTCAGACCAATAATCATGTACGCCGCGCCGGTAGGAGCTCCGCAGCGAAAACCAACAAGGAGAAGCAACACAAGTTGGAACGGAAATTGCTACGTACAATCATGAACTACAGATGGGAAGATTTTAAGACGACGAGACAACTGTACAGAGAAGCTGGGACAAGACCGCTAGAACAGAGACTACAGGAGACACTGACAAAATTCTTCAGGTACACGATGGGGACGCAGGAAATAACCAGGAACATAGGAAGGATGACCATAGAGGAGATGTCATTCAAGAAAATCCACAAAATGATCCGCGAGGTGATGTTTTGAGGAACCAGAACAAGGACTAGGGCGCCCCCCGCCCCCAAGGAAGGACTGCATGAAGCCGAAAACATTAAAAAGTGCAGTGTTAAAATAATCATTCACTATTAAAATCGAGATTAAAATATTATGTCATATATTTAGTTATCTTAGGTTTAGGTGGACGCTTGTTAGGTACCACCTTAGTCGATAGTATATAGGTATTTATTTGTAAATATGTATATATTGTTAAGTTTGTATTAGTTTTAGGTCAAATATGAAGTATCTTAAGGTAATTCGTTATAAATAAATAAATAATCGCTTTTAACCGTATGAAAAAACTGGTTTGAGCCGTAAGAAGACCTTGAGGTTGTGACGATAGTGACAGAGCATAGAGCAGTGACTTGGTGGACAAAGATCAAGCAATTGGAGGAGGCGAGGAGGCTATTGAGTGGCGTGCCATGAAATCAACTCCAACGGCCGCTCCAGAGGCATTAGTGGACCTACCACCAATAGACATTTACACACAAGGAGAGGCTAGGTCGGACCCACGGATTGTTGCAAGGGCAAGGCACCAATAAGCAAGAGTCATGGCGCCGACAACGAAAAACTGCTGAAGGAGATTAAGTCAAGCTAGATGTTGGGCATGCCCACAAATTACGCCACTTCAACATATAGGATTGCAAGCGATTTTAACAATGTAATACCAGAAAAGCACAACTGGAAGAAAGACCTACCAATAAGGGCAGAGCTCGCCTGGTATACTGACCGTTCGACAATCGATCAAGGTGTCGGAGACGAAAACAAGTCTTCTAATATCTATGGGAAATCTAGCCACGGTGTTTCAGGCTAAAGTAACGGCCATAGAATACTGCGCGAAGGAAATTGAGAACAGAAAAACCACCAATACGACGATGGTAATCTACTCAGAGAGGCAGGCAATACTAAAAGTGATAAATGCCAATAGAACAACATCCAAACTGGTAGAAAGTTGCTGCAATGCATTTATCAAAGTAATTCTCTAGCTTGGGTTCTGGGGACGAAGGCTACAAATGCAACGAAAGAGCCGATGAAATACCCAAAGTAGGCTCGTTGTACCCTTTGGCGTCATTATCAAAACTATTGAGTATAATCAGAGATACAAAACTAGATGAGGTGCTCTAAAAACAGAGAGAGTGACAATAGATCTTACAGGTGGCTGCAAAGCTCCAGAAAAAGTCTAATCTAATCTACTATATTAATGATCAAATAAAAAAAATATTTAAATTGTTCTGTTAAATATTATTGAAATTTATTGACGTTTTTCAAATAACTACTATAGAATTTTAAATAGAAGTTAAATGGAATTCAAAATTTATAAAGCTATATATTTTTATAGTTAATACAAAAAAAAATCAAATAGCTTTATCAAATACTGTAATATAGGAATATGAGTGTTTCCATCAATTTCAAAAACTCCATTAGTAACACAACAATATACACATGATATACCGATCTTTTGAGAAAATTACACACTTCAACTCATTGATTGAATATTCCATTTTCCTCATATAATGAATAGTGATATGTTTATGAATAGAATTTTGCAGAAAATATTCGTGAATACAAAAACAAAAATATCATAATAAGTGTTCCTCTCTATCAGGAAATGTTTGTACAATTACATAACTTTAAGTTATATAAAATATTCGTTCAACAAAAAGAGCTCCATTGAAATTTCATAGAAACACCAGATTTTCAGCTGCATATTCATCTTCTTAGTCCATTTCTATTTCGTCTGGGTTGGAATGTTCTGCTTCAATTTCTACAAAATTATTTACATTGTGTTCACCTAAGAATTCGAATTTTTCAATGTCTATTTGACCCATATCTCTATAATTTACAATTTCCAAAATTCTGTCGATGTTTAAAACCTCAATCTCTTCCATCTTATTGCTTGAATTTTTAGGATTTAGCCTTAATTAAGAAGATATTTTTTTACTTCTAATAAAGACATTTCCTTCTACTTCATATCATGCAAATATGTAGTAAAAACTTCTTTCTTGGTTTCTTCAAAAATTATTGAATTAAGGTATTTTCTACAAACAGCACAATTTCCCTTTCTGACTGTCCTCTGTCAAACATGAAAGTAGCACTTATGATCACACGACTTAGAAACCCAAATTTCTGTCTTTTTCACTCTATACATTTTTCTTCTATGGGCATTCTCTTTTCTACTTTATTTTTTTTCACCACTCCTTTTTTGCTACCGCTCTTTTTTTTGCTGATATTAACCATAATATAACTTTACAAATTTTGAATTAAAGTGGCGAACCATAAGCTGCTAGTTTTATAATAAGAGTTTAAGTGGAGAATAAAACCTGAAGGCTACATACAAAATGTATCAAGGTTATACAAAAGGCAAAATCTTATTTCATGGTGAGAGAGCATCCTCAGTAGGCCGAGTGTTGACTGGTTGATAACCGCAGCGCAAACAAGATTACATTATAGAATGAAACAACACACTCATCCTTATATCTACATCTTTATAATGGTAGAAAAGGATAAGGATGAAAGACGCAAATTTATTTTACGATGGAATGAGATAACCCTCCTCCGTGAGGACTCACTCTCATGGATACACTACTGGCATAAAGTAGAATATCAGAGCTTCAAGAAGAAAAACATTTCTGATAATTAGTCAGATATTTATGATTTAGATTAAAGCATTCAATTATTCACTTCATATTTTTATAAGTGCTGTTTTACTTAAAACACTCGACTCACTTGCGGAATTTAAGATATTGCATTGTCAACCTTGAAATATATCACTAGTTCAGACATCATTTTACTTAAATTTTAAAAAGCTTAAAATAATTTAAAATCTTTTTCATCGAACATCTTTCAATATAAGTGTGAAACCTACTACCTCCGCATTACGGCACTTGAGTGTAGTATTGCTTTTGATCAAAACATTTATTAGTTTTTTTTTAATGACATGATGAAATAAACCATGCATCTGCTCATCTGTATGTTTTTCTGTTACTTTCGAATGGGTTGAAATATTGATTATTGCGATATCGGATCTAAAATGTTACTGTCTATTTACACGTGGCACAGTCGCCAAACTCGTACTTTGCTTTTGATTCAACTCACTCTAGCAAAAACTAACCCAGATTAGCCAACGCTAATCCAAACTAAGTCAAAAGAGTCTAATTAATTAAAGCTATATATGTATTACTAAATTGGCAACCTCGACTAGTTAGTTAATGTAGCATTATAAGTTACCCAAAACAACCAGTCTAAATCTATCACAAGAATGAAGCGAAAAACGAGATAAACACAATAATCACAAATATAAGGACATTAGAAATTCCATTTTGCCATTAACATGAGTTGTTGCCAGATTTACAAATTTGCGCTTTTGTTTAGATTATCTGGTCCTTTAATCCGTTAACGATGATAATATAATAAAGAATTTTACCCATGAAAATTTAGTTTATCAAAAAAGAAAGAAATAATTTTTATTACACTTCCAAATTTCTCCGAATCATCCCATTATTCCCATCATAATTCATTGAAAATCTTTCTAGTCTCCCCATGGATTTAATTAACTGATGAAAATGTCCAATTCAAGTAGTTGTTGAACTTTACCTCCTCCACTAATTAAATTTATCTGATAGGATTTTAATAAATATTCAACAAATAGACCAATAAGAAACATAGGAAAATTATTTGCATTGTTACAGTGAGTTCACAGGTGATTAGCTTAATTGTGTAAAAACAATGGTGACATTTACAAAAAAGAAAAAAGAAATAATAACCAATTTAGGTAAGCTATTATTCATGGTATAGATTAGATACGAGTTTCATGCCAGCTGTTTGTGTTCTAATGAATAACACTACTTATATGTATCCACATATTTATTAAACCATGAATTCCTAGTGTTAAACGAACTAAAAATTGAGATTTTCAACATATCAAAACCAAACCACGCCCTATTTAGGTTTACTAAACGCCTGGTAAGCCCACCGAGGAAAAAAATATGCTCACTAAAGCGATCTATAATTAAGTCGCTCAGAAGCACAATGGCCTAAGCCTAAATGCCTAAGAGGAAGAGTGAAATGCCTAAGAGGAAAATGAAAACAGTTTTTCTATTTATCAGTACCATGTTATTCATATACAAAAATATTGTTGAAAACATATACATTTTATAAGACTAAAGATAAGACAAAATCAGCAAGGAAATATTTTAGAAAAAAAAACAGATGGACTTTGTCAAATACTAAACCTTTAGGTAAAAAAAACATAAATTTTCCACTTAGATCTCCTATTCATCTGTGTCTGGTGCATATCATCATCCTCTGCTTGCTCATCTGTTCTTAAGCTTGTGTGTCAGATCTGCGGAATGTATGGAAGAAGACCTCGAAGAACTCTGTATGTTATTTTTCTTTACGCCTTCCACCAGGATAGAGCAAGTCCAGGTACTGTAAAGTACTCTCCTTTCATTTGAGAAACCTATGTTCTTTTTTAGAAACGGCAACGCAATAAAATAATACACTTTCATTATCAGAATATTTAAAATAAGTATTACATGGCTGTTTTGCTTTAAACATTAGCCATTGCATTCTACTTTTATATTTTGCTCCCCTTCAGAATTTATTTTTACCATCTGAAATGTATTAATTTTCTTGGAGCTTGAAATCATTTTCTACGAGCATGGGCAAAGCGATACTTTTCCGCACTGCGTGTTTATCCTGTATCCTGATACCTACCTAATATCACATTTTCCCTCCCTTTCCATGTCAGCAAGACAAACAATGTGAAATGTCGTATAGTCTTCTGAATTTGTAAAATTATTGTGGTAGTTCTTTCAGTTTTCATTAAAGATTCTTCAAAAAATAACCATTGTTTTCCTTTTTGTTGTTGGGTTATCTGTTTTGCGTGCGGAAAAGTATCACTTTGTGCACTTATTGCGATTTTGACCTCCGCACTGGTCACTGTATAAGATCAAAACCGGATTGTTCACATTGTCTTTGTCAAAAAACTCCACTAGCCAGTTGTGGCTTATTAGGGTAAGTCTGTTTTTAATGTATGTGGCATTTATCAAGGAAAGGAAAAACCTAAAAATCCAAATGATATTAAAGGATTTTGTTAACGAACCAAACAATTGGTGCTTAATGGAGTTATTCATGATGAAAAGCATTATGATGTACACATTTTTGCTTTTATTTGTTATGTTCCTGCAAAATCAATCAACGATGGCAACTTCCGTTTGGAATATCGTCGCATATTTGCCTACGATCAGTGTGATTTTTGACTTCGGCACAGCTAGGGCTGCCTTAATAGGAGGACCATCCTTCCATGCATCTCTGTCCGTTAAACTTATCCTGAAAGTTTTATGAAAGCTATATTTGGGAGGTATGGCAGTTGGCATTCCCATCCCATGATGAGATCGCTTTCCAACTCTTCGTATAGCTTGTTGTAGTCTTTCCCGTGTATACTTATGGGTGCTTGCTCTCTTAGCTTCGCCCTGAATATATATGTGAAATGGTGGTAGGTTAAGCAGGACCTCTAATGCGTCTGTTGGAGTGGTTCTGATGGCACTAGTGGTAGTCAGGCAGGCATGCCTTTGGATGGCACTGAACCGATGTACCACTCCAGCCTGTCGTCTCTTTAACCACCAACCCACTGCATGGGCCTAATAACTGGCATAAATAAATCAATGTGGCCATTTTTAGTTGCAGTTTTTTTCCGTACATATACTTCTGATCGGAGGACTACTATGCCTTCTTGTGTAGTTTTTTTGTGGGTGTTAATTCTATGTTTGCTTATGATCAATGATGACTCCTAAGTATTTTGCCTTTTGCGCAAATGGCATCTCTACCCCATTGAGTACTAAGTACTAGTGTCCTCAGGCCTTCCAGTGTTTGTTTTTTGTGAATCTTACTATGGGGGTTCACTGTGAGTCCCCCTCCTTACACGACAATGTTTAAGGTTAGTTATGTGAGTTCCGTGACCGTACCTGCGAATCTGCCAATTGCAACCTTTGGATGTTGACTTCCGCTTCGTCCGTGAGTCAACTCGCGTTGTGTAGCGGCTCCTTTGTCGCCATTGGGTGGCAAGTGGCAAACGTTCAGTGGCCGTTCTTTCTCCCCGAGGAAGAATCGCGTGTCCTAGCCAGAAGAAATCCCATTCACGTCGGGATCCAGGCCGGGGGGAACCGGATGCTCTCGCGAGATCATTTCTGTATGCGTCCGCAAAGCTTAAGCTCATAGGTGCCATTTTAGATTTGTTTGTGATAGTCTGAGCCTTCAGGAGAGCACATGCTCCTCGACACCTTGAATGTTCCAAAAATATAGTACCACCGATCCAACAAGGGTGTAACCTATCTATGTGGGTTGCTCCAGCTCTAGCTAAGCCCGGACGGGGGCCTTACTGGCCGAATGCGCTAAGCTCGAAACCCACTAACAGAAACCACAGAAAACCACCTTGGATGTTAGCCTTACTACCAATTTATCCATTGTGGACATCCCCTATTTGCTCTAACTGTCAGTGTTGTTTCGCCAATTATTGATATAATACCCTTATTTTTCAAATTGGCATTTATCCACTAAAACAGAAGTAGTGGTAATCCTTTTCTTGCCAGATCATTGGTTATAGATTATGTAGATGCGTTATAAAAGGCACTCTCTATGGCTACAAATGTTGTTACGGCACGACTTTGTGTGCAGCCTGTTGGGGTCATCCAGTGCTAAGTCAGTGAACTTGCCTGGCTATACGCATATTGGTGTTCTTTGACAGGGCTTGCTTGTAGCGCCTCACCTCTTATGTATCTGTCCATCAGCCTATCCAGCGCTTTAAGCAGGAACGACATTAAACTTACTGGGCAGCATGAATTAAGCGTCTGGTCCTTCCTATCTTAGGGAGGTAAATGGCTTTCACCTTCTGCCATACTATGGTTACACAACTTGCCTTGGATATAATATGACACAGGTGTGAACCAATCATAATAATGAAAAAAAGTACTTAAGCTTTCAAAACTGTCTTGGATGTTGACCGAAGATTGCTGTGATGTTGCATTTTGATTGGTATCTTAATGAAAAATCTGTATCATAATGAATATCATTAAATTATAAGTGGTAAATATCTAATACATGAGTTAAAGTATAGGAGTAGAAAAATCCATTAACGTGCATGTAGGAACAAAATAATATATCTACAATTGTTTATATTTCAGTTCCAAAGATTGGAGTACGACATGTACAAGCACTACTGATGTTCTTCTACATGCTAGTAACCATGTTGACTAGATCTACTATTTCCATAGCTGTAGTAGCAATGACTGACAATTCCACATCGAAAAATGAGGATATAGTAGTAAGTATAATGCGAAATTTATAGAGCTTGTGTTTACGAAATAATTATAAAAGGATCGATTTTATTATGCTATTTGCTAAAAAGTCGCTCGGCGTCCGGAATAAAGATTATTTAATCTCTTGGGGACTAATCTGTATTTTCAAAAGACTAAGTACGTAAAAAAATAGAAAAATCCAAACTAAAATACAAAAATGATAACAGTGGAAAATAAACTAAATACAAAAACCTTATGTTCTGAAACTAGGATCAGATAATAATAAGAAATCATTCTCTGACAAAACAATATTTACAAAAACATTTTTGAATGCCTTTATGGCTTGTGTTCAAATTGATGTTTCTGTATTTTCGTTTGGAAAAGGCCGTCGCAAATTAAAGAAAAATGAGGCAATTCAACATGGCATGCATCCATGCGTTAGATTAGACACTTATTACCTATTTTTCTTTGGGTTATTTATGATAATTTACCCAAAAGCATTAAATTGCGAAACCGCCACAACAATATAGAACCTAAAACCTGTCCAATGTTATGTCACACAGGCACAAGCATCTAGAAATAGTCATTTTCTAATAGAATATCTGCAGCATTTAGACAGCAACTGGCTATCGAGTTGATTAATTTTCATATAAAATCCATATTTATACATTTTTCAAGCACTAAGAAATTTTAAGTCTCCTAGAAGATAGTGCACTAGTAACCATCTTAACACGTAATTAAGCAAGCCCGTATGAGAACATCTAAATATGACTCACTGCTTGGCCCCCTGGATCGCCTGATTTAAATCAGCCAGACTTGTATTTCTAATATTCAACTGCGGTCGAGTCCAGGGAGCAAATAATTATGTTGCACCACTGCGAAGAAATGTAAAACAATCCTGGGACATCATAGCAGATGAGACATTCCCTAATTGGTCCATCTAAATTAATTATATTTTCATTTTTGATTAAGTTCCATTTGTTCGGGAATCATTTGCTACAATGTTTAAATACAAAGGCTCTTTTTACGGAGATTAATGACATTCAGGGATAAAAGAGCATTAGGAATAAATCAACCACTGACTTTCCTGATCACTTATAAAAAAAAACTATATACCCCAATCTAATTGCCTCCATTTAGGGTAATGACACGTAATGGCCCAAATTTGATCACATTATATTGGGCAATATGCAACAGTTACATTTGAAAAATCCTATTTCAGGTATCTCAGTATGTATTGGGTTTGTAAATTGTTTTATTAGTTTAAAAAATAAAAGGAATTTCAAAAAGCTTTTTCGAAAACATAGTTTTATTTAAAAAATGATGATTGCTTTGGTGACTGTTTAGGATTTACTGAATCAGCTTGGTTTAAAATAAATAGTACTAGTTTGCGTTTCGTTTAATTTAAAATAATTAAAGTCTCATTTTCACGTTGATATTATTACAATCGGCAAATTAATACCAAGATAAACGTTGAGTTGAATTTGCACTACATATTGCATTATTAAATTGGCCATAATCTCGCTGTAAACTAAAGATAGTCTTTAAATAAAGATCCAGATTTAATTCACACTGTCTAGTCATATATCTGAGACAGTTGAAACCGCGGATTTTTTGCTTATCATTATAACTAATCGTCGCAATAATCAACAAAATGCTCAAGGCAGCAAAACTGTTGCCCTATCGTAAACGATTGCTTATCTTTCTTATACTCGTATATGAAGCTGTAATTATAAAAAAAACAAATTTGTTCAGGGTTGTATCAGGTTGCATCTAATTCTATTGGATCCGCCTAAATTTCAGTGGAAGGACAAACAATGTTGTCATTAGCTACCCTAGTGAACTTACTACCCCAGAAACTTATAGGCAACATTGGAGGAGTCCGATTTTCGATATTACTGGATCACAAAAAGTGGAATCGACTCTGTATTAAATATATTCAATAATTATTGCATCGTATTTTTAAATCTTGTTAAAAATTTGGAATACAAAAAACAATTAAATACAAAATCAGAGTTTTATTTACGAATCTTTGACAAAATGATCCCAAATAGAAAAACATTGAATAAATAATTCGGATAAGTAAAGACAATATAAAATAAGAAAATAAAATATAAAAATAAAACCGAACAATCACCACTCTTCTTATTGGTCTTTGTACAGTGCAAAAGCTATACTGTAGTTTTCTCGACTGAACTCGTAGGCAATATTCTATTTTTAAATTTTAAAAAAATTGGAATACGAAAAAAAAAAATACAAAATCAAAGCTTTATTTACGAATCTTTGACAAAATGATTCCAAATAGAATAACACTGAATAAATAATTATGATAAGTAAAGACAAAATAAAATATAAAAATAAAACCGAACAGTCGCCAGTCTTCTTATTGGTCTTTGTATAGTGCAAAAGCTAGCGCAGTTTTCTGAGCTGAACTTATATAGGCCACATTCTAGGAGTCCGATTTTCGATATTACTGTATCACAAAATGGGGAATCCACTCCGTATTGGGGGGTGTGGCGTCGACTGTCAATTGTTTTTGCCGATTCGATTCGATATTAGGCCAAATGTGCGATTTTTTCAATATTTTGATACTATCGAAAAAAATAATAATGTTGATGAAATTTTCTGGACACGTTTCTTTTGACGATTTTTCAAACTCCATTGAAACTTGAAACTGACGAAAATCCGAAACTATAGACGCCTAAAGTAATGTGTTGTAGTCGGCGCCATCTATCCGTAACTTACTAAGTTTATCGGAGATAGACGGTACTATACTATAGTAATTCTTGGCTACTACTTGACCTGTTTATGTCAGGTGAACCTAGACAAATGCATCAGAAAGTTTGCACTTCTGTACCTTCCGTTCTTTTTCACCTGCCAACCCATCCATAGACGCGTTTCGCCGTATAACGGCTCGTCAGTATGGCTATAGGACTCTTGTTTCGACCGTGTTTGGGACAAGGCTAGCTGATATCACTAGTACTTGGTATTGCGGTTTTATATTTCGTTGCGATCGATCGATCAATTCTTACATTGATAAGCCTGCTTTTTACGCTTATTGTAACTAGTAAAGGCTGCTTAAAGCGTAATTGCTTCACGTTTCTAGTCGCCGGGGACGTAACCCCGGCAACAGCACCTATGGGTGAAAACACGGAAGACGAGGACGCAATGTCCAACGTCTCGTTCGAGTCAACCTCTGACCTGAAAATCGTTTCCGATTCAAACATATTGAAATTAAAAAATCGTTCCTTCAACTATGCGGAAATTTGCATACAATGTAGACTAGACACTGAAAAGCTTAAAACAGCTAGCGAAATGTCTCAAAACGACCTTATTAAACTCTCGTCAAAGATCCGACAGCATTATAAGGATAC
>MU187446.1:0-74407 GCA_016904865.1 Pissodes strobi | reverse complement strand
ATGCTGAATACACCAATACTGACACCGTCAGATGTATTTATCAGTGAGAGTAAAGTCCTGAGAATCAGACAGTTATTTATAGTTGCTCTGGTATATACTAGAAAGTCCTGTGGCCGCCAGTCTGTACTAGATCTGTGTCATCTGGTAATATGAGTATTCCAAATGTACTGTACACACCTACACAAAGGCATTTGATATTCTTGGTTGGACAATATTGAGGCTCTTTAGTATAATTATTATGTTGCGTGTACATGCCAACTTCTTGAAAGTTTAGGCTCAAATTTTGTAAGTTTTAGATTTGAGGCTAAAGAGTGCCCAAATCCATAGCATAGTAAATAAACTTATTATCGTTATCTGTATTGCAACACTGTGTTGTTTAATGTAACGTTGTTCTTCTGTGTTTTGTAATGAAATGAAATGTATAAATGAAAATGAAATGAAATTAATTGGTACAATATAACGATTTTGAGCCAATCAGCTCTTTGCTCAATACCGAGTAGTTTTTTCATTGAAAGCCCTAGATGGGGTTAAGATCATTATGGGGTAAAAATCTTGAGTGCCACATTGGACCAAAGGCTCCAATGGGGCCCATATATCAGTATATTGACAAATAAATTAAATCGTGGTGTGTTTGTCGTGAGATTTAAAATTTGCTATATACTATTTATAACTAACATGCCTAATTATCAGTTGATTTATAGATCACAATACAAAAATTCACTAATTTTCTTTTTTTACTTTTTTCAAACGATATATGTATGTAAATTTAAAAAACTTGCGTAGACTTAGCTCTTCAATTAATTTTAGGTTGCAATGTTGGAGCGATGTTGGCAATGTTAATAACAGGGTACATATCTGCCTCTATATACGGATGGCCGCTAGTCTTCTACATCTTTGGAGCCACGGCAATTATATGGTGCATAGCCTGGTTCCTTCTTGGCTTCGATAGTCCCGCAAAACATCCTAGAATAGGGGAAGCAGAGAAACACTACATTATGGAATCTCTTGAACATTGTGAAGACGAAATGGTAAATATATGATGTGTGTGGCCGAATGAACGAGTTGTAGTTATATTTTAATTCTTTATCAATTCATATTTCTGGTGAATATTTATTTGTCATCAATAAAATTATATGCTCATAGGAAATATAATTCTGAAGGGGCGGAATCCCTCTCACACCATATTTCAAGTGACCACGAATGTAATGCCCCGCCATATCCTGCTGGTTTAGTTACAAATAAATACATTCAAACATTAAGACTAAAAATTCAAAAAAATTACTTCCGTAATCACAGTCGCAAAGAAAAAGAATGTAAAGCTGAGCAACATATCTTGAAAAAATAACAGGCCATGGAAGAGAACATGAAAGGTCAATGAAGAAAGAGGTAATACTCGTAGGCGAATATCTGCTTACATATCCTATTCCAGTAGCATTAGAACTATGTACTGCTGGTGTGAGGGAGGTCACACTGCTGCTCAGGTGGGTCCAGTGCTCAAGCTCCAGAGGAGTACGTGTGTTGATGCATAGCCACAGCACCCAGGCTTAAATCAAATATCAATCTAGAATGCATAAGATCGGCCAAAATTATTTATTTTATTATTACTGACTTTATAGACCTAAATTATCTAATAAGATCCCCGTAAATATGAGGAGTAAGTGTGAAACAGCATTCATTAGAAAAATTAAAGTTATTTGCTGAAACATGTTTTTATAGTATGGAAAAGTGCTTGCTTGCTAGCCCCCCTTGAAACGGGGGTGGAATAGCCCTGCTACGAGGCAACTCGCCAGCACGACCACTATCCAGGCTTAGCCAGAGCTGAGGCTTTTTCCAGATGCTTTACACCCTTGCTGGACGGTGGCACTTTTTGGTGGTGGCCGTAACCTTGCTTGGTTCTAAATCATGTCGAGGCCACCTAATCCTAAGGGATCATCCGGTTTCCCCCAGTCCGGGTACTGGCGTGAACGGTGATTTTTTCTTTGCTAGAACACCCGATTCTTCCTCGGGAAAAAAACGATCACTGAAAGTTTGCCACATGCAGAGACGCTACGCGACGTGTTAACTCGACCGAAGACCAAGCAACAAAAGTGACCCTATAAAAGAATTCCTTAACACAAACACTTGCATATCTTGGGTTGTTGAGCAACCACTTATTGTCATCTGATTGTTTTCAATTATAACCTTCTATTCTAAGACTTTGGTGATTATATATTATTGTAAGTTTAACTATTATTGACTATTTCCCCATGTAAAACTTTGTTTATGTTATGATCATAGTAAATCGGTAAATCTAACAGATGGATGATTAATTCGGCTACTTACTCATCTGTAAAACAATTTAGGCTTCTGTAATCTGGGCTTTAGCAGTAAGTCATCCTGTAAAACATTGTAATTAAGGTGGTCTTGAAGTCGGTTAGACTTCAAGGTTGTGAAAGTCATGACAACATTTTCAAATGAATCCTAACATTTGAAGAGATTAGGATATCATGGTGGATATATGGGAAACATATGAGAGCTGACCCTCAAAAACAAAACCATAGTTACGAAGCATCATTTACAGTATAGGTAATGTTAATCAAATTTCCACCAATGACAGCTGGAAACATTAAATTATCTACAATTGATATTACACCATTCGATGAGCCTAGACAAGTCTGATTGCAGCTGCTGACCGATCGCCAACAATTATTTTAAGAAATAGTTTAAGGTTATCAGCGAAAAATAGAAAGTTTCCATATGGAAAACTATATCACTAATAAATACATTAAACAACAGGAGCCCCTGTGGAACTTCGGTACTCATGCAAAACCCTGAACGCGGACCAGCTAATTGCAGCCAGTCAGCTCTCTAATAACTCCAACAAGAAAATCCAATTCCAAGAAGCCCACACTTATAAAAGAAAATTCTATGGCTGATGCGATTAAAGGCCTTGAAGAAATTGATATACGAGGTTGAGTTCCAGGTGAATTCGCACGAAACCATACTTCCGATCAATCAGCACCCCACTCATAAAGAGCTAATAAATAGATTAAAAAATAACACAAGGGCCTCAGATGTGATCCCTGTGAACCACCAACCGCATGTAGAACTCTGAACTCGAACCAGCTCAGTGCAGCTCCTCAAGTAGCCATAAAAAACCACTCTAGGAAGTCAAAGCTTATAAGTGAAAACTAGATGGTTGAGACGATCAAAGGCCTTCTACAAATCGATGTATATTGATTGAACCTGATATCTACTCTCCAAGGCCCCCCAACAAAAAGTGGCTGTATGCCAGCAAGTTAAAAGTTCCGTAGGTGGATTCGCATGAAAGTCATACTGACGGTCAATCAAACTGGAAGTAAAATGGTCACAAACACAACCAAATGTCTCAAACATTCAATACCAGTGAAGCATTTTAGTCCAATGCAAAACTCTAAATTGCACTGTACGCATATTGGCCCTTAATACAGACTCAGTTAAGTTAACATACTCACTGTGAGATGCTGGATAATTTCATACAATCCGATTAAAGACGCGTAGCTAAAAAACGCATATGAGCAATCTTTTTCTGACTAGCCATTTTAGGTTCGACTCCAGTTATCTAGAAAACTTCCATTTAGAAACGTTTTTTGAAGGAATATAAAGTTTAACAGCCAAATATGTAACTGTCATACAAGATACTGATCATAACATCTAAAGGTTGATTGAATTCCCTGAATAAATGAATACATTTTAAAAGCGCGGGAAGGAGATCCGTTACACGTAAGCCTCCAGTCTGAGCCCACTCACATACTAATTCAGCCCAGCAGCGTCCCTTTAGCGAAGGCACACCGCTTCTTCGGCTGGATCTTTTTATGTTCGCCTTCAATCAACGCCGGATAGTCGGTAAGAACATGAGTGGACTATACCTTGATCTCCAAGCACCACCTGCATTCCGATCCGCAACTGGTGCAAATGCCTGTCCGAGCGGCAGTGCCCTGACCTGTCACAAGCCTCATGTTCCCCTCTTCAAAGCCAAGAAGCCCAGGTTGCCTCATTCCTGGAGTAATTCGCCATAGAGCCCTGTTTTGCCCATTCCCTGTGTTGTTTAGGATGACGGCGGCCGTACTGGAGGATACACTTATTACAGGCTCAGCTTTCATTGAATGCATTACGAATCCTGTCGTGTCGGACGATCGAGTATTCCGAGACTCATACAAAACTGGCCGGCGGTATTATGCCCAACCAAAGTCATTAAGACGTCCCTACACTTTGACACCGTCGCAAAAAGACTCAAGGGCCGACAGAGCAGCTCCGCTGTCCGAGCAAATGTAGATATTCTTGCCTTTGAAGGTACTCTTAACAACTTTTCATTTGAGGATCGCATAATTTCAGCCTGGAACACGACAAGTCTCTTCGTCCCTATGGTTTTTCCATACACACCTGCTTTAGAACCACCATCCGTTTTGGAGCCGTCTGTGATTGATTAATTGATAAGTTTACAAGTGATGTCTCTTTTCAACCCTCAATCGTTATCTGTATCAACCCATAGCCGATAAAGGAAATATATAACCACTTGGAAAATGAACAGTGGCAGTTTCTGGGCTGTGACATAGCCGTTGAGGAAAAATGTGTTTGTTGCCTTCTTTAACAGTTCTTTCCCTGAATAGCACAGGAAAATCAAACCTGGAGAAGTGAACAGAGTAAGCTGGTTCACTCCTCAAATATGAGAGATGAGAAATGAGCTTCGTACGTTGGCTGATATGCTGCGGGAGTCGAGCTGTCCTTTGCTGCGATGTGAACTGGAGTATCGTAGGGCGAACTATAGGGATGCAATATCGAGTGCTAAAGGGCAAGCAAACACACGCCATATAAGAAACTCAGACAATATCAGTAGGGCGGCTTGGGAAATCATAAATAACTCGGGTGGGGACGGATCTGAGACCGGATACCTTTAACGACCACTTTGTGGAGATAGCTGAGCAACTTATTTCATGCCGCCTTCAATCAAATCTCCCTTTCCATACGTTCCTACAACAGATCCACAGGGATCCTCAGCTTCAGTTCTCATTCCGCCAGCGCACTTTCAACGAGGTCAGGGCTGCGAACGATGGGCTGAAGGGTATATACAACCTAAATATAGTCCTAATTAAACCTCTTAAGAATGTTCTCATTGGTCCCCTTGCAAAATTCTTCAATGTTCTAATGGCAAACTATGTCTACCCGCACGTGTTCAAGATAAGCAGAACTGTCTCAATATATACGAGTGGCAATCAAAGTATACCTGATAACTATAGACCAATATACATAATACCTGTCCTGTCTAAGATCTTTGAGTTTCTGCTTAGTGCCCAGCTGTCCGAGTACTTTGAGTCGAGTGGCTAAAGAACAGTTTGGATTTAGGAAGAATAAATTAACGACTATGACCTTGCACAGGTTGTGTGAGGGCATAGTCGGGGGCCTTGAGAATGGGGACGATGTAGGTGCTACATTATATGATCTCTCCAAGGCCTTCGACTGTGTCTCACATGACACATTAGTTACTAAGCTAGAATATTATGGTGTTCTACCGGCGAGTTGTCAGTTGATTCGGAGTTATCTTTCGGTGGGCGGCAAGTAACATTCATACATGAGAGGTCGTTAGTGAAGCGGGTTGTGAGGCATGGTGTACCCCAGGGGTCCATTCTGGGCCCTTCACTGTTTCTTGTATATGTCCATGACTGCCACATGCTAGGGTTACCCTGTATGCGGATGACACCAACTTCATTACGAGTTCTGTAACCTACGAAACTCTTATGATGCAGATGAATGAGTGTACCGAGGGTATTGGCGACTGGTTTGCTTCCAACCATCTGTCTCAACCAGAATAAAAGAATGAATGTAGTTTTTGCTCTGAAACCACATGGCAGTATTGATTTCACAAATCAGGTGATATTTCTTGGGGTCACCAAGGACCCCAAATTAACTTTCGGAAATCACATAACTACTATATCAAATTCGTTCTGCGAAACCTAACAAGAACGGTTGGGATGGAGGTATGTCTGTCTGGTGGCTTACCATGCGCTGGTGCACTCACCCTGTGTGTATGGGCTGCTTTTGTTGTAGGGCATTTCGGGTCTTGGCTCAGGTTGGTTACCGTGATGATGCTCGGCCCTACTTTCGGAGCCTCCGGATACTTATATACCCTTCTCTCTCACTTTATCTACGAATCATTGACATATGCTCGCAACAACCTGGACAGATTTGTCACAGGCGGGGTATTGCGTCAACACGAATTGAAAGAAAGTGATGATTTGCGGGTGGGGTTCCTCAGGCTTAACAGATCTTAGAACGCGACTCTCCACTTCGCACCGGCTTTCTTTAACAAACTGCCAACTACAGTTAGGAACTTACAGATTAGGGCATTTAAGAATGTGATTAAATTACTTTAAAATATTTTTAACCTGTATTGTACGCGTGACTGACTTTAACTTTTAAGTTTACTATTTGTGTATTATTATCTTTGTTATAATGAGTGATTTACTTGTGCCTATTTTTTGTATTGACGAATGTAAAAACTTTCGACTGATGAAATATATTCTATTCTATTCTGTGTACCAGATTATCTCATTCACCGGACGTGGGCTGCGAACCGCCCCCCAACCATGCATCAGTGTTTCAAGTAACTAACTAATTTTAATCATTTTCTTTTTCAGGATGACTCAAATTTACCAATAAAACAAATACTAACTTCTTTGCCATTTTGGGCATTGGCAGTATGCAATATTGGAAATACTTGGGGAATTACGATACTTGACTTAGAAGTTCCAACATATATCAGCAAAGTGTTGGGATTCGACATCAATTCGGTAAGACACTTTCCACTTTCAAATATTTGTTGTTCGTTTCGAAACTAAACTAGATAACTTTATGAATATGATTTTTAGAATGGAATAATTTCATCACTTCCACAAATAACACAACTACTTCTCTCATTGATTTTCGCACCTGTCACTGACTATATAGTTGACAAAAAAGTGATCTCTCTGATGAACTGCAGAAGACTATTCCAAGTTTTAGGTGAGTTGTAACTTTGTATAATATCGTCACAAAGCTTAATATAAGGCAATATATTTTATGGTTAATATTTGGCAAAACTTAAACCGTCAAATGCACTCCACACTTCTCGGTCTATTAAAGGCGACTAACTTGTGCACTGGTATGACAGTGTATTCGGTTAAAGAAGTAAGTATTAACAATAATAATTTGAACTTTTCTTGACGTGATGACGAAGGATTCCAATAAATTCAGCACCGCAAAAATATTTTCTATTCGAAATTTTTACTAGCACAACGACAAGCCTAAAAATATTTTTGTAAAAATACTAATCATAATGATGTTGGTCGTCAAACCGACAAATCAATCAATCAAATCATTTATTCTTGCTAGCAACAAATTTACACAAAATTTTACGGCCCGTATCTCGGCCCACTGCGACACCTCTCAAGCCTACACAGCGGAACAGCAAGCTGTCCATTGGCGCGGGTGGCATAACCATGTTTCTGATTATTTGTAGGGAATTTCTCCAGATTGTCCTTTATATAAAGGTTTTCTAGCATGAAAACATTTGGAAAAGGCATGATGTTTAACTCAATGAACGTTTGTGTACAATCATCTCTGTACTCCAGACCACCAACAACTCGCACTGCCCTCCGCTGTAAGGCAAAAACCCTGCGCCACAGCGAGCTATGACCCCATGCCAGGATCGCATAGGACAACAGAATGAAACAAGGCAAAATATGGAGTCCTAAACACACTACGGACACTGTCCCTGACAAATTGCGCAACGCGTATATGCCACTCCTCAACTTCTTTGTCAACCTTTATATATACCTATCCATCTGTACCCCCAAGAACGGCGCATTTCCACCAGACAATGGACACCCCTGTGAATCTCTTAAAGAGAAAAGGAGATGGCTAGTCTTGGATTCATTTCACTAAGCTATTCTTTTACCCGTGCCACCCACCAGAACATCCACTTGAGGTTCCCTGATTGAGATGGTAGTATCATCAGCAAACAAGACATAATGCTCCTTTACCCGGATCTGAGAGAGGTTTATATTATTATCATCAGCAGTATAAAGCGGAAGTCCGATAAGTCTAGTATAAGTATTTTAGTTTTTCCTGATGTTAAACGTCACTCCCCGAGCCAAGTACTCTCGAGCTCACCACAATCAGTCTCCTCTGCAGTAAATATGTTTACGTATATATCATTAACACCGAGATCAACACCATTCACGTGAATTTGGATTTGCACTGACTGCCTTCATCTTACTGTCCAAACGATTTTTGAAGGTATTTTTATTTGGTGCTGTGACAGCTTCCTCAGGAAGATAGTTCCACCTATACACCACACGATTACACAGAAAGTTCTTACGTGCTAGGGTTCAGTTCTTTTCTTTTTTCAGTTTTAGTGTGTGTCTTCTAAGGTTGGCATTAGTGTTGAGTGTAAAAAGCGATCCAATGTTAATGTCCTCCGAATAGTGATCATTAAGCATCTTATAGGTTTCGATCAAGTCGCTCCTCTCTCTCCGCCGTTTCATTGTCGTGAGATTAAGGCATTTTAAGCGTTCTTCATATGGCAAATGTTTCAGTTCAGTTGGTATTTTTGTTACCCTTCTTTGAACCTTCTCTAATTGTTCGATGTCCTTAACATAGTATGGATTTCACACACTGTGCGCATACTCCAATTTAGGTCTTATAAATGTTGTATAGAGCTTTTTTTATGAATTGTGGTGTTCTCGTGGAAAAAGCCCTCTGCCAAAGAATTCGCCCTTTTAACCATATTGAAAATGTGTATCTCCCATTTGAGGTTGCTGGAGATAATTACACCAAGATCTTTTTGGTCAGATACTGGTTTAAGCTGCTTCCCGTTGAGATGGTATTTGTGGCGTGGATTATTATTTCCTAGGTAAAGAATAGTACATTTGTCTTCATTTAAACTTAGCTGCCACCGGTCAGTCCAGTCCTCTAGATCCCGGATATACCGAAGAAATTCGTTATACTGGATATTGGGATTACTGAATATCTTTGTGTCATCTGCAAATAGGCTTATATTTGTTATAATTTTGGTTTGTAAGTCACTGATATGTGATAAAAAGCAGAGACCCTAGTACAGACCCCTGCACTACTCCACAAACACCTGCATTGATTTTGATAAACAACCATATGCCCGCACCTGATAAGTTCTGTTTTTAAAAAATATTTCTATCCAGGGCAAGAGATTTCGCCTTATGCCATAATGTCCCAGCTTCAGGAGTCTTTCTATTGGAACTTTGTCGAAGGCTTTCTGGTAGTCCAAATATAACCTAATCAAATTCGATGTTGTTGATCTTTGTGGCAGAGAACCATGCTGCTCTCTCGGTATAACACCACACTCCAACAGAAATCCAACCAGCTGACTTTTAATGATTTTTTCCAGTATTTTGCACATGTAACATGTTAGACTAATTGGTCTATAATTTAATGGTTCATACTTGTCACCCTTCTTAAAAAATGGTATAACTATTGCTGATGACCATTTCTCCGGTATCCTGAACTCATCCAAGAGATGCTCCAGAGCTACCGCTAAGTATGGCGCCAGTACTTCTTTGCAATTGATCAGCAATAGAACTGAGAGTTGTCTGGCCCTGGACTGCTGTCTTTCTTAAGTGTCGAGATAGCCTCAAGTACTGTTTCTATTGCAATTTCAATTCTTTCTAGTGAGGGAATCGTTCTTGTCAGCTGCTGCATTGTGGGTAGATTGGTTTTATTTTCGTGAGTATAAACGTCCTGGAATCGTTCTGCAAATAAGTCGGCTGTCTGTTGAGAATCAAGAACTACCCGTGTTTGCATCTTTAAGTACCAGTTCTGATATGTTGCTATTTAGCGATCTTTTTATGCATGAATAAATTTGTTTTTCGTCACTGTCCAGTATATTATCCTCATATTTCTTTCTGGATTTCATAATTGCAGTTTTTAGTTTGTTGTTCTGGTTTCTGTAGGTTGTATATCTACTTTCAGTTTTGTTCGCTTTGTATTCATGCCAGAGTTTACGCTTTTTATCTATTTCACTGAAAATTTTCTGATTTATCCATGGCTTATCATGATTGATCCGTTGGGTTTTAAAAGGTATACACTCTTCTACAGAATAATGGATTGCCTGTTCATGGGTCAGATTTGGTGTTAACCATTGTACAAAAATACGTGTCCGCAAGTGTCTCTGAACACTCTCACTGACTGGTATAATCTGCTCTCCAGAAATTTCTTTTTCTTATCTTTCTTGTGTCTTTCTTGGATACTCCGAGTTCAGTTTTTATGGTTAAAACGACATGATTGCTGAGTCCTAGGGGAGGTGCTACGGTGCTTTCCGAGACCGATTTGTGATCTGAAATCAAGATTAAGTCTAGAAGTGATGCTTGTGCGTTTCGATGCCTAGTACAGTAGCGTGCCGTATAGGGGGCCAGGGGGGGGCGAATGCCCCCCCCGCCCTCTTTCTAACCCGCCTCAGCCTCCTAATGCGAACTGCAAATAGCTCATCATTCGGCGCCCTCGAAATAGCTCGCCCCTCCCGCCCTTATACCCACGGCACGCTACTGGCCTAGTATTAGTAGTAACTATTTGCTTGCAGTTCCATTCTTTAAAACCCTCCAGAAATTCTTGTGCAGCCATACTATATCCGATTATTTGTAAACTTGTCCATGAAATCTCTGGATAATTGAAATCTCCCAATACTATTGTGTTCTGGTTTTCAGTAAAGGCACTATTTAGCTTACTTACAAGATGTGCGTTTTCTTGCATTGTCACAGTGTTTGGACGGTAAATACATGCCAGAAGTAAGTTGGTCTTTTCAATTCGGTCCAAAGTTCGCTGACAGAAGTATCTGTCTTGTATTTCTGATTAGGTATGGCCTTGATTACATGTCCATTTATTTCGGTTATTACTATAAACCAGGAATAGTAAGGGGCCTATTACAGATCCTTGTGGCACCCCAGTGTTCATGATTCTTGTGTCCGACGACACTCCATCCACCACTACCCTTTGGATTCGTCCTTCCAAATAGGATGTTAATCATGTCAGAATACTGTTCTGACCAAATTTATAAAGATGAAGTTTTTTGATGAGCAACTTGTGCGATACGCAGTCGAAGGCCTTAAGATGCAGAAGATGGTACCAATATGTTTTTTGTTTTCAAAACCATCCATAATGAATGATACCAGATTTAAACTAGCTTGCACAGTATTACGTCCCGCCCTAAATCCAAACTGCTCATCACACAGTAGTGAAATTGCCTCGAGAAACAGCGCCACTCTCAAAGACATACATTTTTCAAATATTTTTACGAAAATTGGAAGCACGGAAATCGGACGATAGTTAGAGACATCCGTATTATCTCCTTTTTTTAAGGATGGGAATCACAATGGCTTGTTTAGGAGGGGAAAATACTCTCCTTGAAGCAAAGGTTTATAAGTCAAATCTTTGTGACTTTCTCTTTAACAATTTTGTTAAATTATTTGGGGTAATTTCGTTTCTTTGAAAGCTCTAGTTGACATTAAAAATTATAAAAATAGAATCAGTTTGGCTTAAGGGAAGGCCGCAACTCGAGCATACTATAGCTTGGTAAAATATATTATTCTGTGCTACATAATTGAAGTTTGTAGCAGTTTGTATCAACAATATTCACACCATTAAACATAATAATCACCTTCCTTTGCGTTAAGTCATACAGACTGGTTACATACTAGGGTTACGAGGTCTAGCAGTGAATTTTATAAGATTAGTATTGGATAATTTGTGTCCGAAATTCTTTAATGTCCGACCGACGGAGATTAGATTAATAAAAAAAAAGGTCTGTTTTCGTAATTATAGTATGTTTGCTTGCTTACTGTAGTGGCATTGTCTCGGTTTCTCTCATCCTCACCCAGCTTGTGTGACGTAACCTATTTTATAACTATTTAGATACTTAGTACTTATAAGTCAATATAGAATAAATACATAACTTACAAAATTAAACCTATTTTATTGTTACTTGGGAGTCTAGGATGTGTTATAAACCTAGGAGCAATACATTAAATACTATTGCAATCACTGTTCTTCATCTTAAACAAATTGAAATTAAAATTATATTTAAAAATAAATAAAACATTAGATAAAAATATATTTTAATAAAACAAACTACAAAAAGCTGAATAGATATAATAGAAAATATTTAATCTTCACTTAAATTTAATTTTTCAGGTTCACTAGTACCTTCACTGATGCTGGTGTGGCTAGCATTTATTAATAAGTCCCAAACTACCTTAGTAATAATATTGTTAAATGTGATAATAGGATTAACAGTATTTTTGTACAATGGTTCTTATATAAACCATGTGGACATATCTCCCAAATATGCTGGCCTTATGCTAGGCATGGAGAATAGTATATCACAAATGGTAGGCTTGACTGGGCCCATATTTGTACAGTATGTAGTTACTGATTTGGTAAGTATTTTTTTTTTGTTAGGTATTCTACTCTATAACACTTCAATTGTAAGAGGAACAATTTCTCTTTAGGGACAAAATCGAAGAAGCCTTCATCTTTAATAAATAATTACCAGTTAAATTATGATCCACAAAGATTTAAGATATGATAAGACACATTTCTAAGGACTTTGGCCGAAATTTGAGATAATTTTTGAAGTGAAATAAATCAAATCAAATCAAATACTTATGCTTTATTGTTTAAACATTACATATGTCATTAACAAAGCGGTCCTAAGTCTAATACTTAACATAGTTGTAGAGAGAGACAAAAACCCTCAATGGCAATATAAAACTTACACCTAATACCTATAAGACATAAATAAACACAAAATCAGACTTACACATATTATATAAAAAAAAAATTAATAGATGTGAAAGTCAGCATAAGTTAAATTTGATAAACATACAAAGAATATAAGATAAAAAAAGTTTAAAATACAAAATGATCCCACTAAGTTCCCATGCCACCTAGAAAGAGTCTGCAAAGTACTTATGGGCGATACATAGCTTTAAACCCTATAAATCCCCGGGAGTAGATGGAATCTTTCCAGCCTTGTTACAACAACGTATAAAGCACCTACTACCACACATTCAATCAATCTTCACAGCCAGCTTTGTATTGGGTTACATTCCCAAAATCTGGAGGAAAGTTAAGGTATTATCAGGGCGACGATCACAAGAGGAACCAAAGTCTTACCGCCCCATTAGCTTAACCTCCTTCCTTCTTAAAACGATGGAAAAGGTAATCGATAGGCACGTCCGAAGCAAGTTCCTTTCTAATGCTCCACTGCATGCAAAACAACTCGCATACCAACCATCGAAATCTACCACCCATGCTCTTCAAAATCTCGTCTGGTGCTGTGTGCATTTCTAGACATTGAGCATTGCATTTGACAACACCTTACATGAATCCATACGCGCCACAACCCGCAGTTACAAAATGGATAAAATCCATGCTAACCAGCTGTGAAGTCACCGTGACCATTGGAGAAACAACCATCATAGTCAAAGTAACAACGGGATGCCCTCAAGGAGGGGTCTTATCGCCCATGCTTTGGTCTCTGTTTTTTGACGATCTACTGGTAAGACTGACTGAAGCAGGCTTTGAAGTCCAAGTTAAGAGGCAAGCATGACAACGTTCTCTCAGAACGTGTGCAAAGTGCACTCAACTTTGTCCACACATGGTGTACACAGGAAGGACTAAATGTCAACACAATCAAAACCGTAATGATCATATTCACAAAAAGAAGGAAGCTGAACCTTAAAACACCGACTTTAGGAGGGACAACGGGGGAGCTTTCAAAAGAGGTTAAGTATCTTGGCATCGTTCTTGACCAGGAACTAACCTGGAACCCACACCTGGAAAGAACTATCAAAAAGCAATGGCAGCGCTTTGGGCCTGTCGATAACTCTTTGGTAAAGTATGGGGCCTAAAACCCTCCATCATCTGGTGGTCCTATAACACTGTTGTAAAGCCTATTATAACCTACGCCTGCTTAGTGCAGTGGGTAAAAACAAAGGAAATAACAACACAGCGAAAGCTAACAAGAGCACAAAGGCTCGTCTGTCTGGGTATAACAGGGGCTATGAAAACGTGCCTCACAGCAGCTCTGGAAACCCTACTTGACCTCCATCCACTGCACATATGCATAGAAAAGGAGACCTGGACCAATGTGTATAGTCACTCAGACACAAAAACTGAAGTCAGAAAACCTCACTGGTCACCTTAAAATTCTGAAGGACATCCAGATAGAGGCGATGACCAAACCAACCGATACAATGGAAACAAAACTCCATTTTGATCGCTCCTTTGAAGTTGTAATTGAAGACCGCAATAATACAAGGGAAAGACTAAAACAACTAGAGGGGATCACCTGTCTGGTACACAGATGAATCAAAGATGAAAGAAGGAGTGGGATCCGGAGTTTACGCAGTGTCGAATCTCTGCACCTTTAGGAAACACTCCCACAATCTTTCAAGCAGAACTAAATGCTATCAATAGTCATCTCTAAATGTGCCAAAAAAGGCCTAAAAGGTGCAAAGATCTATATCCTATCAGGCAGTCAAACAGCCTTAAAATTGCTAGCATCTAGCAGAATCAACTCCCGGCTAGTGTGGGATTGTCGGATGGCTGCAGATCAACTGGCAAACAGAAACAGACTCACCCTAATGTGGGTACCAGGGCACGAGGGTGTGGAAGGCAACGGAGCCGCTGACTAACTCGCACGGAATAGTGCACAGACTGCCTTTTGCAGGCCTGAACCATTCTGTGGCATCACTAGACGACACGTAATGAGTGAACTTAGAAATTGGGAAAAAATGCGGAAAGAGACACATTGGGCCAATGCACCTGGGTAGACACAGGCCAAAAGACTCATCTCTCACTCGTCTAACTACACAAAAAAGCTTCTCAAGCTACAGAAAAAATGAGATAATACTGGTCGTAGACGTTCTCACTGGACTTGACTCCTGGAGGTGCCACCTCAAGAAAATGGGGAAAACCACTGACGAACAATGCAGATTCTGCCAAACTATGGCTGAAACGTCAGGGCACTTACTCTGAATGTCAGGCACTGACTCGCCAAGGGTTGAGGGATCTCGCAAATGCCCTTGTGGCACCGGGAGATCTACAAAAGCTCAACCCTTGAAATATTCTGAGGTTCTCGAAAGAGATAGGAATTTTCGTGTAAAATAGAAGGGTATATACAAAAGACCAATTGTGATCGACGCGACGTGTTGAAAGGCAAATCTTGCCGAGCGACCCCTCACCTACCATACCATACCATACCCTTGTAAAATATAGACTTCCTTGTCAAGCTGGAAGATGGTTGAGGAAGTCTAAGTATATTTCGATTCCTGCTTGGGTACCTAGGATTATTCACCAAAAATTTATCTCGACTCTTAAATAAAAATTGTTCTATTTTCTACATTATGTGATTGCATCAAAACTCATAGTGAATACATGAGTGTATCAAGACTGCAGAGTTTTAAATGCAAGACAAATTTTATACAGTACCTCGCACAAACCCTATGGAACAACTATTCTGCTAAATAATATTTATAAATCGCACAACTTTCGATATTGGGTCACATTTTCTCAAAATCTTCTCAACTACTATATCGATCCTTAAAACAAGCAACAGCTTGTGTTATGTCTTAAATTGGCCTTGTTGCTCAAAAAATAGAAAAACACGAAAATCAAAATCACCAAATAGGCATTTATAGAGAATACAAAATAAAATGACAGGCCATATACTATATATCTAAATTGCGGGGTATAGTGTGAGGAGTAAATAATTAAATACAACCGATACTGTTAAGTATTTTTGCATGATGATGTTCTGCTAAATTCAATTAAATTAGAGATAAGAAAAGAATGCAAAGTGCAGATATAAAATTTTCACCATAAAAGGTTGAAGTAAAATATCCATTCTTGTTGTAACCCGAGTTGTAACCTTATGCCAGAAAAGTATGAATACCTAATTACTAGCCATTTAATTAATGTTAAGATAAATAAATACTGTTTGTGCGCTCTATCATATAAGTAAATTTAAATGCACATTGATTGTAATCTATATGTCTATTTCATTTTAGAGTGATATTTACCTTTGGAGATATGCCTTCCTTCTCATATCAGTGATAACCGCCGTGACTGCGATATTCTTCATGGTGTTCGGATCAGCTGATGTGCAGTGGTGGAATTCATGGAAAAGTTCATCAACTGAAAATGTTCGAGACCCCTTAAATGAAACACATATAGAAAATAAAGTCTGATACAAAAAAAAAACATTTTAGTTTCTTTTAAAACTAGGTATGTCATTATAATAGATACCTATGATGAATAACTGGATGACAATAAGTTTTGACTTCAGTTTTTATAAATCAAACTAAAATCGTTAATTGACTAAACTCTAAAACTAACGTTTACTTTAAAAATTTCCGAAATTTCCCGTCTATGAACTAATCTGAAACATTTACTCGATTCAGTTTTAGAGCAGCAAAATCGATATAAGCGTTCTCCTGCAATGGTCTATACAAATATTGCGCACATATTGTTGTTGCCAAAAAATTGTTTTCTCGTACCAGACCACAAAACCTACCTATACCACTTTTGCCTAGGTATATACTTAACAAGGATTCAAACTTTAAAGTTGAGCAATAAACTAAACCTTTGGAATTAAATATTAATATTTTGTCCCTAGTTTAAATCCTAAGTAAAAGTCGCATTCGATCATTGAAATAAATGAGGGCAGGGAGACCACGTAATACATACAGGGGAAGGTTTCTCTTCTTTAAACTGTACGAGAAAGCCATTAAGAATCTCTGAACATTCGACCTATACTCGTTCCTATATATAAATGTCTGGCAAAGAAATAATTGTGTAAACAATAATACTTTCCACCATAATGATAGGTATATAATTACAACGTTGGTAGCGTTACCATACATATAATTACTGGGCCCCTAAAAAAGTTAGTTTTTGCCAAACAAATGTGATTGCCAGTATAATAGTAGGTATGACTTTCAAATTGATGTTAAAATATTTTAGGATAATAGATCAGTACAAAAATATGCAATCTGCGATCTATGAATAGATATGCCAACTAAAAAGCTGGAACAGAATTTGTTAATTCATAGAGTAAAGATAATGATAATAGCTCGGATAATGGGTACGCTTTAAAAAATAAAACTAAATTCCCATAGAAAAGGGATGATATGAATCCTGCGTAGCTAAGGTAATTAGGTACAATAAAAAAAAACAAGAGAAACATATTTTCCTCTCTAAGCATATTCATAGGAAAAAGAGATGATAGGTGAAATCTGTTGAATCCATGTGTAAGACAAGTATGTAACTACAATTTGAAAGGCGAGAGCCTAGGAATGAAACCTTGCATTTTCAACGAAGGAATAGTACCCAGAAATAAACTAGAAAAAATATTATATTTCTACTGTTTAAGGATTTTTGCTTAATTCAGTTTAAAAGTCAGAATTAAGAAAAAACTTAATCTCTTTCTGTTCTACACCCTTCGTAGTTTACCATTATTCAGGTAAGTAATTTTACCATACGGACTTGTAATTTATTCTGAAAAAAACAGTGAATGTTGTTTCAATAAATTACTTATGACATATTTCGATATTTGCAAATATATTTTACTTTGTGGATTAACAAAAATTTTGGTTTTGGTTAGTTTGCTTCTTTTTGCTCCCATGCCGAGCAGAGAGGAATTGGGCAATGCATGAAGCGGGTAAATATAAAGAATAAAATAGATTGAAATATCGTTTCCAATTTAAATCATCCATTTAAATAACATTCAATGTTTTTTTCAGAGCAAAAAACGAAAATTGCCTAGTAGTAGGTAAATTGTAAAATACCTAATTAGGATTTTTTGAAGAAAGGTGGTTTTTTTATAGACATAAGAACAAAATTATAACTAGTTGCTGATATGTAAGACAATATATAAAAATTAGACCTTACCTGTAACGTATTTTTTGAATTATTGAATTTATGATGAGTTTGAATTTTGAATTTGAATATAAACTAATCTATTGATAACGTCTATTTTTTTTATAATTCGGGACCAGTGTTGCCGATGGCATGAAATGAAATTATGTGATGGCTAAGCCAAAATCATTGTCTTACAAACAAAAGACAATGCCAAAATTATCAGATTTTGATGTAAATTATGTTAAAACCTGAAATTGGCGGGAGAAGTAAAATATTTCCCTCTGATTCGCTAAATAATTATGTAATCTTGAATTATTTTATCAGAATACTGGCAAAATTAAGTCAAAATCTGATAATTATGCGCCAACCGGCAACGCTGATCGGAACTGAGAAGTTAGCTGCACTCTCTCTGGCCAATAGGAAACAAGGAACGTCCTAACCCCTAACCACCTCCACAGTGTCGCCAGTTTGTTGTCGCTGTAGTTGGTTTGAATCAACTTCACTTAATTTTCATTCGGGATATTGTGTAAAATGACAGATGGTTGACATCATCGTGACGTGACAGCTGTCGCTCGACATTGAAAAGGCAAGGAGTGGGGATTGTCGCGGGCGACAGTCGAAGCTCTGAGAACTAGGCTTCGAGATAGGCAATGAAACGCCGTTGGGCAATGATATTTCTCCGAAAGGGACCGAACTCCCATTCTCATTGGCGTGTCCACGTACGTAATTAAATAAGTAATTTACCAACTTTCAAACAACCCACGAACACAAACGGAAAATATTTTGTCTTTTGATTTAGTATAAAATCATGTAAAACAGCGATTACTGTGAAGGGATACTTATATTAATAGCAGGGCCGGAAGTCAGTTTGTTTAGCACTGAGTGCTGAGTCTGAGTGCAACAAATTTCAGCACTTTTACACCGATTAATTTGTTCATGTACTGTGTGAATTTAACATAAAAATTTAGGTTAAATAATAGACCACAACTAACTCCATCAGTCAGTTGTGGTTGGATTGCACGATACACAGACTAACGGTATGCCGATTGCAGGTCTTAATATCGCCCGGGCCGCGCATTGACGTCACGCGGGAGGCAGAAATCCACTCGATGCTTCTCCAGTCGCGATATAAAGTGTTCTTGTGTATGGTTGTAATTATTCTGTCTGTAGGTACCTTTATAGTGTTATTATATATTATATGTAAGAAAACTAAAGGTAGTGATATCCGATATTTCCGATTTCCGCAAAATGATGATTTATCGAAATAGTGGGGAAACGCTTGCCGAAGAAATGATAAAATTAATTTAAATAATAGTAAGTAGCAGCATATTATTATAGGCGGTTTGATAGTTAATGAACGAAATTGAAATTTTTGGGAAACTATTTTGATATTAATTCATTAAAAATATAAAACATTTTTAAAAAGAAGTTAATTATTGTCTTAATTTTAAACTTGAATGTGTACTAATAATCATATAAGGCAAAGTTGGAGGCGAGTAACATTTCAAAAAAAATATATATGCACAATTTTAGGGCAATGCTTGTTTCCCATAATATTGAAGTCTTAAATAGTATGCCTATATTTGTATGTTTTTGTTATTTTAGCACGAATTTGCTCTATACACTTTGATGAAAGTAGCTTTAATTTCCCTTAGACAAAAATTGTTGCAATACAATCCAAAAAACAGTCGCATCCTTAAAACAGATGCACGACCTATCTTACATCTACCAGGATCTTCACAGGTGTCAAGAAAGACGTCAGATAGACAAGCTCGAGAATTCAAAAGAGAACAAAAAAAAATAATTGCTGATTTATTTACAAAATCTGGATTAGAACCTCAAGCTTCGACTTCTAGAGACCATCCTGACCATGCTCCTCAGACTAGTTGTATACTACTACTCTTGATAAAGGCCTCATCAAGCCGAAACATATGTAGAGAAAAATATCTCATTACATTATTTTGAAACATCTAAAAGCAGTGTACTAATTATCCCTAATAGTATTATTCAATTCCAAAAAGGTATAATACTTAATAATAGATCTCTTTTGGAGATGTTTTCCTATTTAAAAGAAAAATATAAAATTAAATATATTCTAACTGCTCGACTTAACCAAGACGTACTTGAAAATTTTTTTCGCATATATTCGAGGAATGATAGGCCCTCCCATTCATCGTTCACCATTGAATTTTAAGTATAGGTTACGCTGGTACATTCTTACCAATACTTTGGAAAGTTATGAGTCCTGCTTACTAAATGTTTTTCAAGAAATCAAAATGAAGAGATTTGTATAACTCAAAAAATATTAGCAAAAACATTTCCAAAAGATCAGATAGTAGTAGAAGAGAAACATGGAGAGGAAGAAGAAGAACTTGCTTTAGATGAAAGTCATCAATTTGTGGAGCCTGTATATTTAGAGGAATAAATTCTTTCTGGCGAACTCATAAATCTTATGGGCAACTTTGAAGGAAAAGAGCAAGTAAACATGGCAACATGGAAGCGTTAAAGTACATTGCAGGATATGTGGCTTTTAAATTTAAAAATAAATACCCATCCTTGGGAGTAGCCATAAAGCAGCTAAATATTTTATAGACTCCTCCATGGTTGCAAACACTTTCGAGAGGTTCACTACTTAATCCTACCGAAAAAAATTATGGGATCTTGTGAAAAAAATGGAAACCGAATTCTACCAAATGCAGTGGTGGTATCATGACCTCAGACTTATGCATGGGACCTTCATAAGTCAAGAAAAAAAATTCAACGTTTGGCTGAAAAACTTTTTCTTCATTTGGCAATACGTCAGTACCGTTTGAAGTAACCTTATGCATGAGTAGGGCACGAACATATATTAGAATAATTAAGAGACATAAATAGAAAAATTAGTTTTCAAAATTGCCAAAGAAAACTTCAAAAGAAATTATCAAAACTTACTAATTTTAAAAAGTGATGTTCTGTATGCTTTTGTATGTAGGTACTAATAAAGGATTGGTTTCTGCACATATAAGTATTTACTTCTATTTCTGATATTTATTCACCCGCCAAAATGTCCCATAAACACTATACTACTAAAAAAGTCGTTGAGTAAAAGCTGAAAAACATGATATTTTAAAATGCCAACACTATTTCCGATATAACAATACGAATTCTGCCTCCCGCGTGACGTCAGTCTCGGCTGGCGCCATGCGCAAGAACATACCGTTAGTCTGTGTATCGTGGTTGGATTGGACGGTCGATTATCTGAGTGTGCGATTCATGATTTCTCCTGCTAGACTCATTATTCGGTGCAGTTGCAATGACTACTGTATGTGCTTAAGGCTTAAGACCGCACGACCAAAGTGAAAATTTCGACAAAGCGATATTAAAAACTAATTAAAATAAAAAAAATTGAGCGAGTCTGCTAGTATATATACTCGAGATACTGATGTGTAAACATACTCTATATCGACGTGCACTAATATTTGAGCAGTCCTCGTAAAATCACTGCGCATAGATGTCACAGCCGTTTTCACATTTCCGTCCTCATCCGCATGCATATTTCCGTCCCATTTGCCGAGATTTACCCTCATACCGCCGCGTAAGATGTTTACACATCAAAAAACAATAATTTCTTGAATGAAGACATCAAATATTTAACTCGATACTTCTTGCAGCCTAGCCTGCTAGGCGAGCACCCTACCTCTGAGCCACCATCTCACTCGAATGCTTCTGTTGAAAACGAGTATAAGTATACGGGCTGGCATAATAGAGTATTTAATAGTTGAATATTTTGTTTCCATGTTTATCATCAGGCAAAATGGATAGATTATTCCAATTAAAATATTTCAGACTCACAAAATCTACAGGCTGATCCAAATAAGAATGTCTGTTTCTCTCTCGCTTGGCTAAAGACGACTCGAACCGACCTCACCCGAATTAGCATTAAATAGCCAAGCGTGATGCGCGATGATTGATTCAATACCCAGGAAAGATGTGCTAAAAGCGCCAAAAGAAGTTTTCACTTCAAAACAAATGTATAGAGAGCGTTGCCAGATTTTTAAATTGAAAACTTTTTGTACACTTTTTTTCCTGGGTGGTGAATGAGTCGAATGAGGCAGGCTATGTGATGCTTATTCAGGTATAGTCGGTAGTCGGCGTCTTCAAGCAAGAGAGAGACACAGTCAGCCGCATTTAGCACACTTTTTCCTAGGTAGAGAATGAACGGTAGTGACTCTAGGCTACCGCTCATTTGTGAAGTCAGCGTCAACTTCGTTTTTCTCGAAAGCCGCTATAAATGGAAATTTGAAATTCGGAACATTTTTAGGCAACACTGGGGCAGCTGACTGTAAATTGTTTTTGGCGATCCGATTTTCCGTTTCCGAGTTAGGCTGTCTTCCAGCGTTTGACGATTTGCAGCATTTCTCTTTCCCTGCTCATGCGCCTCAAAACTTCCCAATTGGTTGCGTGCTCTGTCCATGAAATTCGTAGCATTCTTCTGAAGACCCACATCTCAAATGCTTCTAATCTGTTCAGCGTGGCGGCCTTCAGTCTCCATGGACACGCTCCACGACCCCAACACCGACTGGACATAACATTTAACAAAACGATAGCGCAGTTCCAGATTAAGGCTTTGATGGCTTAATAGGTTCTTCATGTTAAGAAATGTTGTTCTGGCCTGCTCTATTCGGCTACGTATTTCTACGTCTGGTTTCAGGTCTGCTGTTTTCCAGCTCCCAAGATATTTAAATTTATAGACCTGCTGTATTTGTTTACCATATATTATTATATTTGACTGCATCGGAGTTGTGCTTATGGCCATCACCTTGGTTTTAGTTATGTTAATTTTCAGCCCTAGTTGGTCTTCTTCAATTGTGATTTTGTCCATTAAGCGTTGTAGAGCTTCAGGGCTGTCGGCAATTATTGCGGTATTATCTGCATATCGTAAATTATTCACAAGTTGATCATTAATCTTGATACCATCGCTTGCGTCCTGCAGTGCACGTTCGAAGGTATTTTCGGAGTATAAATTAAAAAGAAGTGGAGAAAGCACTCATCCTTGCCGTATCCCGCGTTCATTAATAGGGAAGTTTTCCGTATTGCTGTTTGTAACACTCTCACAGACGCAGTTTGATTTTTGTATAGCTTATAGCTTGGCAATAAAGCTTATATCGTTTTCATCGCTTCCCTTGTCCTGGAGGAACTTTATTAATTCCGTGTGGTTGACACAATCAAATGCTTTATTATAATCGATAAAGCAGATGTATACGCCTTTCCGTTGGTCTCTGCATTTTTGAAATAGAACTATAAGACTGAAAAGTGCATCTCGAGTACCGAACCCCTCTCGAACCTCAAACTGACAGCTGCTGATTATGCTGATATCGCACTTATAATAGATTCTTTTGTGTATTATTTTCAGAAAAAGTTTAAGGACCTGTCTCGTCAAACTTATCATTCGGAATTGAACACACTTAGTAGCATTTTGTTTTTTCAGTATTGGTATAAACGTTGAATGTAGCCAGTCTTTGGGTATTTGTTCCGTGCTGTATATTACTTTGCATTCTTATCTTCATCAAACAGCTTAATGATCTCCATATACAATTCATCTGGACCGGTGCTCTGCCCGTTTTGCATATCTTAATTGCTTTTACCGCTTAAGACCTAAGCACGGCATAATAAACAATTATGCCGTGACCTAAGTATATCAGGCGACGTTTGTCCCTCATATTCTCCGTGAAATATTTTTGGGCCTCTATTTGAAAAGAGTTTTTCTGTGTAATTCTTTCACTGTTCGAGCGGATCCGTGATAAGTTCATCGTTATCCCTCATAAGCCTTGTGAGATTTTGTGTTTTTACTCGTCCCGTTGTTTCTCTTACGACTTTGTGGACGTTAAAATGGTCGTGCTTCCTTTCCAGTTCCTCTATTTTTTCACATTTGTTCCTCATCCAGTCCTCGTTTGCCCTCCGGATTTCCCTTCTTATTCGTCTTTGCAATTGCTTGTATTCAGCTTCATTCCGGTTTTTGTATATTCTTCTTTCTTCCATCAGTTCGGCAACTGATGCCACACCTTTTCTTTCCCCTGTTGTTCCCTTGGCCGATCATGTAATTTCCACTGCTGACGATGGTTTCCCTGAATTGATTCCAGCAAGTTTCTATGTTGTTTGGTTCCATTGTATTTCGTAGCTTTGGTATCTCGACATTTATTCTTGTTCTGACTTTGTCTCTTACTTCGTTATTTCTTAGATTTGCTATGTCAAGTTTCTTTTTGTGGGTTGGCGGATTTTTTTCAATCTTACTCTCAACCTTGCTATCACTGGGTTATGATCGGGCCAATATCTGCACCGGGATAAGTCTTTACGTCCTACAATCCATTCCTATATCTATTTCTAACGAGCACATAGTCAATCTGGTTCCTTATGATATGGTCCTTGGTGTGTTGGGGTGATTGCCAAGTGTATAATCTCATTGGTGGTAGTTTAAACCAAGTATTAGCTATTGCCATATTCTCTTCCTGGCAGAACTGCAGTGGCCTCCTGGCCCCTATAATCTAAAGTAACATTTACTAATCCCAGCAGCTTCTTAGTTTAGTTAAGCGAATAGCAGCAGAATCTTTATTTCTTGGAATATTCCTCCGATGTGCTCTGGGTCCTTTCATTCAAGCAGTAATTATTTTTCATTAAGACAGTGGCGGATTTGCAGTCTCGGCAGCCCTAGGCCCCAAGCTATCAGCCGCCCCTTTCTCAGCATCCACCATATAGACTACATAATGAAATTACTTTATTGCCGCCCCTAAATCTGGCCGCCCTAGGCCCGGGCCTACCGGGCCTTAGGGTAAATCCGCCACTGCATTAAGATTAAAATGGTTTTGTAAAGGGATGCCTTGGACTCTGGGCGCCTTCTACAACCAGACAACTGGTCCTTTTGTTGCCTTAAATTCCCTATGTTCCTACATCGATATCCAGGTGAATTCGTTGTTTTTTTAGCCAGTTGGTTGTGGACCTGCCGACAGGTTACAGTTCTAAGGTTTAAGACATTGTATACTGCAAAATTAGTTCCAAAATGGTTACGCATTTTAATTTAATTGATGCCGCTTAAAAAAATATATTGAAACTATATAGATTTGTAGTCTGTGATTTTAATTATTCATTTCGTTGATTATTTCAATTTATTTAAAGCAACAAATATTAAAATATTGGTCGTAATCCACGATTTCTGGAAATCGGAAGTGTTCAAAACTTGTCTGACAAAGTAAATCTAAATTTGTCCTCATTACGATTATGATTAGATTTAATTTACAAAGCCCCTTGTGATATTTAATATTATCAAATAACCAAAGATATTGTGGCTCAATGTTCTATGCAAATAACAAACAATGAAACAATGCTTTCGAAGCAGTCAAATTCATATGGATCTAACGTGTTTCCTGGCAAATATACTCCAAAATTTATTGTGAAGAGATATGAAGCCATATTGCAGTATTTTTGGTAAATGCTTTAAATTTTATTTAACCAAAAAAAAGATGTTAGAGGCCTATACGTTCTGCAGAAACGGGTTTCGTACATTGAAAAACACGAAATCTTAATCAACCCTCCTGATCGTGCTTGTATTTGCCAGGAAGATTATTTCCGAGGCAGTCATTGTTAAGTTTCCATGAGAATTGATCCAAAAATCCTTATGACTAATGGCACACCTAATTGGTTCTAACTATCCTAATTGACAGGAAAAAAGGAAGGTGGATTTCGATAAATACAAATAATTAATACCAGATTCCCTACTTTGTTCATAATTACGAACGCCACTGTCACTCAGTCTTTTATCGGTTAATTTGGCCCATTGTTTTAATCAGCTGTTTTTTGACTGATCGGAATACATGTATATCTGGTTACATAACAAATAATAATATTTAAAATTTCTCCTTTGTATATTTTGTTTTATTTTATTAATATATCAAACTCATTTTAAAAAGATGTTATGATAACACTGAAAATTCGGCAGAAGCTCTATTTGAAAGGCCTAATATTAAGGAAACAAGTTTTCTACCATTCATTGATCCTAAGCACCGTGGTGGCCTGACCTTCATTCAATGTGACTTTCCAGTTCCAGTATCGTAAAAACCACTTAGAGGGGACTGATTATTTAATTTTACACATTAAATCTCACTTTTTTGCTTGCCGCTCGCACGAGAGCACGCGGATTTCAAACAGACCCAGTGTGGAGTTTCCTAAAATCCTAACCTGAAAAGTGATCAACAGGTTGTCAGGATGTCTTGCTCCTTACCATCAAAGTAAGTTTTTGCTATTTTTGCCCTTTAAAACTATTTTAAAAAATATAAAATTTGTCAGTTCATTACCTAAAGTTTGAAGCAATCTAGATAGGAAAAATCGCTTATCATGCTCGTCATGACGCTAATGAATGCGATGAAGTAATAATTATCATATCAGGATATTTTATAATGTAACAGAAGTGCGGAATTTTTAATGGGTTTTGGTTATTTTCGGAAACTTAAATCGTCAATTTTAATTCATAATTTCCTGTAAATCTTTAGTAATATGTTATTAGTGTTACAAGAACTGTTTCTCCTTGTCCTTGTATATCTAGGGCACCTATTATGTTTTAAAACTTAAGGTCAAACTATCATTGATATCCTGCACTACTTCTATTAACTTTATCTGAATGATTTTTCTTGCCTAGAGATAAAAAAAGTTGATTTGCTTGTACATATCTGTTTTTTAAGTATTAGGTACTTATTTTGACATTTGAATCCGAGAACAGTTGGTACCAGTTAACCTACCTACCTGCTGAACAGCTCTATACCTAGTTTTACACAATTTACAAGGGAATATTATAAACAAGTCATGTTTAGAAAAGGCAATTACTTACCTCTAAGTAGAGAAATATATAATATAGATATACCAGCAGGTGTACCTTCGAGTGAACATACACACATGTGAACTAAACTGTAAAAGTTTACTTATTATGCCTTTGAAGATATTATTAGGACAAGGAAAAAAGTTATGGCACCTACCTAAACTATGTTACCTAGGAAATCAATATTCATGTAAACTCCAGTCTAGCATATTTGTCAGGATGTCAACGAGCTGTCAATGCAAGGAGTAAGAATTTTATTGAAATTAATTAATAATTAGGTACCAGCAGATTCTCTGATTTGTATAGGTACATTGTACATTGCTGTTATGTTGGAATTTTTGGAAGTTTTTCATTACACAATTTTAACTCTTGTAGATTTTTGAAATGTGTACTTTATGTGCCTAGACTTACAACACTTCATTCCAGAATAACATCATTCTTATAAAGCAAGTTCACACTGTAACCCCAGTTCTAACCTCTCTGAAAATGACTCAAATAAATACCTCACAAAAAGTGACATATCAGATAATATGAAACTCGAAATAATTTATCAAATTTGAAAGTCATTTTGCTCGTGATTCTATTTGAATACTAATTTATTTTCATTATTCCAGTCCTCTATTACCTGTTGCTAAAATTCCAATCAATTCTGATATTTCCCAATATTATTATGTTGTAGTTTTCCCTGAGCTCAACAGGCGAAAACATACGGTATGCTATCTTGCGGTGAAAAAGAATCTGCAAATTGTAACATTCTCTAGGCCAACCCAAACTAGGCATCCCAAACATTTTTTTTTTTCTAATTTAATCTCCCAGAAAGCCTCTTCCTTCTTCATCTGTCTTAAACATGTAAGATAACCAATTATCAAGCACTTATTCTGCGTTTTGATATATAAAATTTGATGTTTCTAGCAAAATTGTGGGAGCTAGCTAGTTGACCAACTTTGAAACAGACAGACAAACAGACATGGTTTCTTTGTGGTAACTTTATATTTTGAATTTTTCAAACCTGAGAATACTAAAAGATGCAAAATAGGTTTAAGCTTCTGGGTCTCATTTATGCAGTGTTCATCATATTTAAGTAATTTGTCACCAAATTTTCTTCCTGGTCGGGAAGATTAGTAGGTATGTCATAAAGACATCCCTCGGAAATCCCCAAGCCTAATGTTTCATATTTTAGAGAGGTAGGTATGTAAGTAAATAAAATTCTTTCATGGCATCATTGATGCTGATTAAAGGAAATGTTATTAATATTATAAAATAATATTAAATGTCCACAAGATATGGATAGATGTTTACAAAATCGCCAAGTGGATCATTTCTCAAAAATACTTGTTTGCTAGAAAAATTTGAAATCAATAGTTATCTCTACAAGTTAATAATTAAACTTTAAGGGCCATTCCTTCGAAATTACTAGTTTAATGGCTCATTAAATTAATCAGTGTTAAATGTGTCATTGTGTCAATGTAATTATGATCTTAATAGGTGCATCACATTCAAAACACTGATTAGTTTAGCAGATACTATTTGGAGTTCAAAGTAGTAGCCCTGAGAATAAAAAACTAACAATTGTTTCAAATTCAGCAGATACTGACTGTGTATAGAAACTAAAACTGGTTCAGAAATGATTTGAAGACTTACTAACTTACTATGATAAGGTTATCCTGTAAGCAACTTATGTATGCTTTATTTACAGAAAAGGCGATATTGGCCTTATTGGTCTAGCTGTTATGGGTCAAAATCTTATATTAAACATGGCTGATCATGGTTTTACTGTGGTGGCATTCAATAGAACAGTCGAGAAAGTTCACAACTTCTTGGCCAATGAAGCAAAAGGTACGATTTCGTGTTTACTTATTATTACTTGCCACCTGCCTAATAAATCATACAAGCAAGCAATAGCTAAGGATAAACAAATCACATAACATACATATTTCAACAAAAGTTTTGCACCACCTTAAATTTAATATGTCAGTTTTCTAAGTATAATTAATCATTGCTGTCTAAAATCGAGCTTAAAAGCATTATTTTCTACATGACCATGCTTATTTGATAACCTGTTTATGTAAATTGATTGATAGTAATTTCTGTATTAAAGCCCTGGTCCTTCGAAACTGTTTATTGATGCTACAGAAAAGCTTTAAGTCAAACAGTTGGGCTTGGACAAGGTACAGATCAGGTCAAAGTCCTGAAAATTGGAATCTTATGTCAAGATTATAGCGCGGCGTTGCATTTATTCTGCAAGAACTGGAAGTTGTAAGCTTGCATGCTAAGTATAGTGCCAATGTGTTAAAAAGCGTAAATGAATGAAAACATTAAACATTATTCCTTCTAGATTAGATCCAACTAAACTGTAATCATTAATTTAAAATACTCCGTTGGGCATACAGTGATATGGTGCAAAACTTCTTTGGATGTGTAATAGCGTTGATTGAAGCAATCAATATGAAACACTCAATGCAACATATTAACTTAGTAGGTAGATAAAGATATATTCTATGCAGCTGAGGTCCAGTTACTTATCTTCTTCTAAAAAGGATATGCCTGAAACGTTTTTATATATTTCTAGATTCTCAGTTTGTTTTGAGACTGAGATTGAGACATATGTAAAGATGTATAAACCTTTCAGGAAAAAGCGTCATTGGTGCCGAATCTATTGCGGACTTGGCAGCAAAATTGAAAACACCTAGAAGAATTGTATTGCTAGTAAAAGCAGGACCTGCTGTAGATAGTTTTATTGACCAACTGTTGCCTCATTTGGAAAAGGTAAGGATTCTTTGTCAAACATTTGTTGTTGTACTCTTTCTATTACAACCGAGATTAACAACAATTTAGCACGTCAGATATTATGTAGTTGTAATGTTAATATTTGTAGGGTGATATCATTATTGATGGAGGCAACTCAGAATACCAAGATAGTGAACGAAGAAGCAAAGCACTGCAAGAAAAGGGAATCAGATTTGTTGGATCTGGAGTGTCAGGTTAGTCACAGTGCTGTAAATTAATTTTTCTCTTTCCATATTTATATCTCGTATATTGCCACGTAAGCGTAATACACGCTCGCTTTTAATGCCTTCCCCGAAAACATTTTTTTTTTAATACTGTCAAAGGAGGGTTTGTCTGAAATTCGTATTAACGGTTTGCGGTAGTACAAAGTGAGCCCCCATGAACTCCGAGTACTGAAGAATTCAAGTGTCATAATATTTTGGAATATGGCAATTGACCATTTTGACCAGATCAGAGTTCAGAAGACATGGAGCCAAGAAGGTTGGCTGTATAGAATAGCTGCCTCGAAGAGTGCCGCTAATGACACTTTCCCACCGCTGTCCATCTAATGCAGTGTTATCTAAGAATGCCTACATTGACAAAACGGTCCATTGGCCAAAGTACAGATTTTTTCTGTTTATTGATGATGACAGTATATCAAAGCGAATGAGATACCTAGCTATGGCAGAGGGTTTATTATCTTATGGCTATTATTAGGCTCGAGCAAAGTTGCCACATTTATAAAAGAAAACATGTTATTGTCTCACCTCCGCATGTCGTCAACAGTTAAAGATATTTGAGATTTTAATTATGTGAGAATACTATTAAGATTGGAGATAATTGTTTATTTTGTCGAAATTAATTCATTTCGAAATTTGTTTCAAGTGCTCCTTATGGAGAACTTGAAACACATTGAAACATTCTGCTAGTTATTTCAGTTTTGTATCATTAGAAGTATTATTTGATGTTCCCAGTTGTTATCAAAAATTTATTATTTGAAAGTAATATAAAAACAATGGTAAGTATTAGATTTACTTATTAATTAGTTACACTTACGTCACTATTCTAGTATAGGTGTATCTAATTCTTTGATATTTCAAATTACGAAACAATGCACTTTTTTAAGACAGGAAATACGTCTAGTTTTGTCTAATCGGTATTTCATTTTTAGAATTCATTTATTACAACACAGTTTTATTCACGATACCTAAACATGATTTTTGCACTGACGCGGGTGTTGATACAGTACCAACTAGATATAGGTGTTATTGGTTGAAACCCCAAGTTAGTAGAATTTATTCATTTAATGTTAGTAAGTGCTATGTATAAAATAGTACATCTTTACGAAATTAAATGTGATTATTGAAATACAGTGAATATTCATTACTAGGATCGAGAACAGGACCAGGAATAGTAACAAACATTCACAATTACTATATCATGTAGGCATTATTAATTTTCTATAGAGAATAAATAACATGCAAGATTTAGGACAGCTAAATAAATACTTTAAACAAACTCAACTGTTCATTGTCATGTTTTCCTATTACTTACATCACTAATTAATCATTATTTTAGTAAAAGTACAAACACTTCTCTATATCCTTGAACTTGGTTTGGTAATCTGATATAAGAATGCAGTACATTTCGAATAGTGGATATTTTATCGAAATATATTCTAGCTTGACCTGTTTTGGTTTATTTTCAAGCCCAAAGCGTCGATGGATTGTATTAATGCCTTTTTCAATTTATTATTCTGTCCAACCATTACATATAGTATACTGGCCTGGGGCAGAGCAAGCTCTGCAAAGAGGGTTTTCGTATTGCAAAGGAGGGCGATGGGAATTTTCGCTGGGTTGGATTATAGGGAGGACTGCAGGCGGGCGTTTATTGGACTTAATATCTTGACTTTTCTATCTGCCTATGTCTATGGGTGCTTCACTTATGTCAGGCATAATTTAGGCCTTTCAAGCCTTTCAAGATCTCAATCACAGCCTGAGTTTACAGCAGTAAAACTTTTTAATAAGCTTTCCCCCAGTGTTAGAGAGCTTCAGGAAAGTAGTTAGGAAAATATTGTTAAGAAATGCATTCTATTCAGAGCAAGAGTTCCTTGAATGTAGTCATGAGTGAGTGTTTTTGTTTTAAATGTATAATGTGATTGTGATTGGCCATTTCTTTAATTCATATATATCGCTCCTAGTCTCAGTATTTTACTGTACGTCTGTTTTATATTTTTGTTTGTTCTAAGCTATTTGTTTCACGTGTAGTTTCTTTAAATCAATCCAGTTCTATTTTTGTGTCATATATGATATCACATATCCTAGTTTTAAGACCTATTTTATTTGTCTTGACCTATGTAAAAATTACCATGTAATTTTCAGCATGAATAAATTGTCTTAAAAAAAATTGTTTATTATGGTGTTGTCCTATTATGATCACACCCAACGAGATTATTTCTAAAAAGTTTACCTGTGCTTTTTAAATATAACCCATGGATAGACTATTATGAAAGTAAAATTGCTTATTTTATGATGGTGCACATTATTGGTCATGTTCTGATTTAATGTCAGGTGGAGAAGAAGGTGCCCGCTATGGTCCCAGTCTTATGCCTGGAGGCAACAAGGAAGCTTGGCCCTTCATTAAGGATATTTTCCAAGGAATCGCTGCCAAGGCTGATGGTCAGCCATGCTGTGATTGGGTGGGAAGTGACGGAGCTGGACATTTTGTGAAAATGGTAAGATGACTATAATCGTCAAAATAATTAGGAAATTAACATAAGCAATTTCCTTTTGAATGTAATATGCCAATTTCTTTTTATCATATTCTTATTATCGTGTGCTTTCACATGCACTATGAGTACGAGTGGAAATGGTCGTTTTATATTATCAGTACTTTGCATGCATATGATGCTCTTCACATCTTAAATTTTATTTTTCTCTGGCGTCATCGTTATTAATGACAGTATTTTATTACATATTTTTATTTGTAAAAATGCGTTTATTTTTTACCATAATTGGCTAATTGAAAATGCAATTATGGTACAGAAGAAAGTAAAAATACAGTTATCAAATAATTGTAACATAAGTTCGGTTGTGTTGTAACTTTTATATGTTAATTGCAAAAGCGTTATTTATGGATGGCGTTAGATTTAATATTTGATAGTTTTTCATAAATTAATTTAAAAAAAAGTGCCTCACCTTTATAAGCACACAACTGAAGTGAAATTCTGAAAGAGATATTAGGAATTGAGTTTTTATTTTTTTAAGTTTTTTTTTCCTCAGCTTTTGTCCCCGGTTTCGACACTTTTTTTCGCTTTTTTTTATTTTTTTTTTCATAAAGCGTTTATTTTTGTTCCATATTTGCCATCCCCAACCTCGTACCTCAACTTCTGCGCCTTTTTTCATCGAAAACCACGTTTCTCTAACTTTTTATTATTATTATTTTTTCTTAATTCGTTTTATAACTCTTTTATTAACTTTCCGAATAATTTTTTAAGTTTTTTATTTTTTTCCCATTTTTTCGAAAATTTTTGGGTATCCACCGTTTATCGCTTGTCAAATTTTTGATCTGAGGTTCCGTTGCAAAAAACGGTTTTTTCCCCAAAATGCCCCCTTAGGTTAGAGCCCCGGTCCCCCCATATGGTCTAAGGTTATAGTGGCCGCTACCATAAACAAATATTTTAGTTTTTATTTCTCTCCCCTCTCCTGACCGAACGGGTGGGGGTACGGGGCCCAGTTTTCTTCCAGGATCCTCATTTTACCCTGGCTACGTGTCCTAAAAAGTTCAGCCCTCTAGCTATACTGGAATATGCTTCATTAATTCACTTTGTAGTATAACATACCCGGGTCCGTTCAACATAGATGAATGAGATAAGTTGTGCTTTGTCTTTTTTTTTTGTCACCGTCAAAATAGATTAAGTTGTGTTATTATTATATCTTGCACAATTTTACTTACTCAGAATGCGTTCGACTACAACAAAATTAGGGACATTTGAGGGAAAGGTGTCTCATGTAAATTAAAACACAGGTTCCTAATATATCTAATTTAATAGAGAAACCGTGCCAAATTATTAGATAAAAACGTGCCAAATTATTAGAGACAAACGGGCCGGACTCAGCCTGGAATTCACGAAACCCTCGATCTAAATTCCTAACCCGAATTATGCTGTATAACCTTTATTAGTATAATAATTAATTAAATTACTGTCTCCCGTACCACAATTCGTAGTTCTACACTTGTAACCATACATTTAAAAGGAAGAGCTTGTTGTTAGTTAGCCAGACTCCGCTGGCAGGTACTGAGGTCCTGGATTACGGAGGCTACCCAGCTATTTAGGTGCAATTTCTCATCTCTATAATGATCATTTCATTTATAACTAGGATATTCACCCGTTAGGGTAGGAAATGGTTCGTAGTTTTATCAGGGCCCTTGCGTACACTCTCGGTCATACTAAAATTAAAATTCTAGCACGAAAAGACAGCAAATAATACATATTCGTTTTCATTTAAAGTGGTGTTGTTAACAGCATAAAACGATTTCATTAAATACATACACATGTTATACCATCGCATAGGAACTATCCATAAGAATAAAAGCAATACTTGTACAAATTATGCTAATATCAATATTATGAATTTCATTTTACTGACCTGTAATAGCTCTTTACATCATAAAAGAAAAACCATTCACAAAATAAACCCTTCACTGCGCCGGTTTCAGACTGTCTCCCCCCCGCTCTCGAACGATACGTTTTCGGATCCTCTAGAAAAACAAAATATATGGTGTCCCAAAACTGAATGTGTAAAGTCTAAGGAAATAATATATTAAATAAGCGGTTTTCCTCAACTTTGATTTCCGTTTCATTTGATTTTTTTAAGTGAAACTTCTTTAGCGAGGGTAGTAAGTTAAAAAAAAATAAAAAATCAAATGAAACGAAAACTAAAGTGAAACACCACTTTAATTAAGCATGTTCCAGTATAGCTAGAGCTTAAATTTTCAGGACATGTAGCCGGGGTAAAATGAGGATCCTGGACGAAAACTGGACCCCCATAACCCCCCCCCCCCTCCTCCCCCTCGCGTTCGTTAAGGAGAGGAGGGAGAAGACAAAACTAAAATAAATAATTTCGGGAGAATGGGAAGAGCTACGGGGTTGACCTTTTTATGGTAGGTGTGTCTCATGGAGCGCTACCTTTATCCATTGATTGTGTTTTGTCGATATCTCTGCTACAGAGCCTCGAGGATCGAAAATCTAACAAGCGATGACCCCGACGGGGTCATCAGTAGGGGGAGGGATGGGAATTATAACCCCCACCTCCTCGAATACACATTTTTTTTTTGTAAAACATGAGAAAAAAACGTAAAAAATTGTTCGGAAAGTTAATAAAAGCATTATAAAACGAAATTAGAAAAAACATATATAAAAAAAGTTAGAGAAACGCGGTTTTCGGCAAAAAAAGGCGAAGGAGTTTAGCTACGAAGTCGGGGATGGCAAAAATAGAAAAGAAATGCTTCACAAAAAAAAAAAGAGAAAAAGCGAAAAAAAAAAATTAAAAAAGTGTCGAAACCGGTGGCAAAAGTTGAGGAAAAAAAGGTCCAAAACAACCTCAATTCGTAATATCTCTTTCAGAAGTTTCATTACAGGGGACCAATTCTTGAAATGTGGGAATGAGAAAGTAATTTTTTTTTGTTAGGTTCTAAAAACAACGCCGGAAATATATAAAAAATAAAAACCGCAAAACACCGTTTAATATTTGCCACTGAATTTCAGTGGTAATTTGCTGCAGGTACTGATTGCTTTACATTTTTATGCAACTGAGTCCTATCAATTGGACATTGATTACAACATAAACAAAAAGAAGAAATTAAATTAGAAATCAAAAAGCGGCTAAGTCTTCGATTTTCTTCGAAATTGATACCTTGTTTAAACGATATTTCAATGTTGCCAAATAGTACGTAACTTTAGTTTCACCATAAACGTGTTCACCCAGTATTCAAGAATACGACGATAACCACTTCGTCAGGTGAAATATAGCTGGTAAAAATGTTCACCACATTTCAAGAATTGGGCCCCTGTTGTGTGCTTATAAAGATGAGGCACATAATTTTTTTTCGGACTTGCCCTCGCTAAAGAAGTTTCACTTCAATGATAGAATATTGGCATATATTTCGAGAAGATATAACAATTCGGAACAGTCAGAGTTAAGAGATATTAACTATTTTGTGTTAGGTACACAATGGTATTGAATATGGTGACATGCAACTTATTTGTGAGGTGTACCACCTGATGTTGTCCCTTGGCATGTCACAGGGAGAAATGGCAGACACATTTGAGGAATGGAACAAGGGAGAACTTGACAGTTTCCTTATTGAGATTACTAAGGATATTTTAAGATATAAGGATACTGATGGTAAGTTCTTAGGAATCCAACTATAATTTCGTTCATAATTGCATATTACAATTACATATTCTCATCAGCTTTGCTAGGACTTTTAACTTGTAGGGAATTCTTGTTTGGTTTCGTTAAGGGTTAGATGCTAAAATGAATCTCACTCGACGTTCTTGGCACTAGTCATTTTTTGAAAGTCTCAAAATGATAGGAGAAAATTCCCGGCAAAGACCATTTGCCACTATATTATGGCTCTAATCAGTGTTTGATTATGGAAAAATATGATTGGAAACGCAATATTCTATTTTTCTTCCGCTGACTGAATCTAAGACGTTTAGCCATATTACAGCTCATTATAGATGGATCAGCTGAAGTAAAGTAGAACACTGCGTATTGAAAAACGAAATTTTCCGTAAAAATGGGTCTGGTTTTAATTTTTGAGAAAGAAATGTTTCGAACACATTAGTTACACTGTCTAATATTCAAATCAGTATTTGCTATGTGAAAATTAAAATTGGAATGTTCTACATTTTGATGATGTATTTTCCATTCATGTATACTAAATATTTTTAATTCTGCTTTCCCCTTAAGAAAGATTATACTAGAAGTAACCAACCATCATAATGGAACATATAAGTAGGTAGGTTTGATGTTGGTTGTGCGCAGCGGATTTTTTAATGCTTTGGAGTTTGCGTTTTTTGTGCTAAAAACCTTCATGTTAACTGAATGATGAACGGGAATTAGTTTTAGGGTGATATTTCGAATATTTAAAAAGAATCATTAAGATTTGGAAAGGAATTGGTGGGTTAAGAATATTTAGTAAAATGTTTTAGGTTGTGTTGATTCTATTTTTTGAATAATATTTTTTATTATAATTAGTTTGTAATTACAAATACAGAATGTGAATTGGATAAATCTAGGTCAGTACCTGCTACCAAAAATTAGGGACACCGCTGGTCAAAAAGGAACTGGCAAGTGGACAGCTATTGCGGCTCTCAACTATGGTGTACCAGTCACCCTAATTGGCGAGGCTGTATTTAGCCGCTGCTTATCGGCACTTCAGGTAATTTTTTCCCAATTTGTATTTCCAAATAATTAAGTGAGGGTATTTATAATAATTCTTAGATGCAGCTTTTATAGAACAAATCCATGATATTATTGTTATTATATAAGACCCGTTCGTGTAATGTTATTTGTTTTACATACTGCAACCTCTATTTGTCTACAGATACATTGCATTGCATATATTTCATATTTGACTTTATTTTATAGGCTGAAAGACAGAAAGCCAGCTCAGTGCTCCCTGACCGTAGTGCAAAATTCTCTGGTGATAAGAAACGGTTTTTGGAAGATATTAGGCAAGCATTGTATGCTAGCAAGATCGTATCTTACGCACAAGGTGAGGTGATAATAGTTGCCTTATTTTTGCTTAAAAACAAGTGTTCTCTAAGTAGATCAAAGTCGATATCAAATACATATAGTTGATATTTGGTTACAAAATGTTCTTAGTTAATAAGATGAAGTGTACAATTGATTTTTTATTAGACAATAAATGTTGAGTTTGTTCATGAAGGTCGGTAAATGGCGTAAATTTGATATCAGACCGGAAGTCTTAACTTGTTCATTGTCTTTGTCCAAATATTTGCGGTAAAAATGCTCATGATACATTGTCAAGCATATGCATAAGCTAAGGCCAAGCATCAAATTGGGTATGCTTGACGCCCTCTGGCAGTCAAATATATTTTGCATTGAACGTTACTGTGTTGAGAATGTATTGTTCTTATTAAAATAAATAATACGTTTAAAAACAATAAATATGTTTGTAGGCTTCATGTTGCTCCGTGAAGCCGCCCAAGTCCATAACTGGGACCTGGATTACGGCTCAATTGCTCTCATGTGGCGGGGAGGTTGCATCATCCGCTCCGTATTCTTGGGACAAATCAAGAAAGCCTTCGACTCTGACAAAAACTTAAAATCCCTGTTGTTGGCGCCCTTCTTCTTGGATGCAGTCGATAAGGCTCTGACCGGATGGAGAAATGTCATTTCCACTGCAGTTACTATCGGTAAGCAAATGTATTCTTTACTTTATAGCCACTATCATGCTGCTTTATATTATTTACATATTTTTGTGATTGAAAAGGTGCAGAACAAATAGAATTTTTGTACTTGTATTTTAGGTGTACCAGTTCCAGCATTGGGAACAGCCCTGTTTTTCTACGACGGTTACAGGTCAGGAAGGCTCCCAGCTAACCTGTTGCAAGCCCAGAGAGACTACTTTGGTGCCCATACTTATGAATTGTTGGGACAAGAAGGCAAACATGTTCACACAAACTGGACAGGTAAAGGAGGCAATGTATCAGCTTCCACTTACGATGCGTGAAAGGTACCTAAAGAGAGGATGTTTTTTTATTGTTGAAATTATTATTTATATTGTTTATATTGTGATCCAGGGTCTTTTTATCTGTTATACAATTCTATACAAAGTAAAGTATTGATTTTAAGATAAAAAACTTGTTTTATTTAGCCGAGACAAACGAACTACCTTCTTAACTGAACGTACTGCAACATATAAGTTCACTAAATTTCAGAAATCGTGAGTCAAAGTTTTTAACAAAGTCTTGAATTTTGACCTAATAAATTCAAAATGCTTGAAAGTAATAGATTTTTGGATTTCAGGAAAATATTTTTTTCTGTTAAAAAATTGATATGTACACTACTTTTCCATGATGTATAACCTTTTCTGTAATTTTCAAACCAAAATACATTTCGAGTAAGAACGAGGGTCCACAACAAATATTTTCTTCATTTTCAGTGCAATTTATTTTAGGGCAAGGTATTGTCCCAGTTCGACAGTCCCGTCTTTTTATCGGAAATAAATAGGGTGTTATTTTGGAGATAGTCCTCAATCGAATAAAAAACCTTTACTAGCAAATTAAACTGTCTAGAATCCAGTACCCTCACATGGTTTGAAAGGATATTAAAGAACTTAATGCCGAAATAATCAGTGCCGTTTCCTGTCCACGATATCCTACGAAAGTCAGGGAGTATGTCATTACGTTTAAGTGACTATGCGACGAAAGCTGAGAAATGTTTTCTTGAATATAGGTGAGGCAGCGATAAATATATAAGGACGGAAAAGTAAGAATTCCAAGGGAAGCAAAGTACAGACGACAACAATCTCGGTTCCTCAGCCCAGCCAAGACACGCATAAACTTTCGTAGTAGCTTAAAGACGCCCTTTGCATGCGTACTATGTCCCCAATTCAGAATCGCACAGGACATAAGCGTTGAGATTGAGAAGTAGTAATAAGATAAACTATTTTTGATAATCTCCCACCTGCAGAACATGCTTCGCCCAAGTAAGACCATTACTAAACATGTGAATCACAGGACAGTTCAGAGTTATTTCTGTAGAAAAAGTGAAGTTTTCAGTCTTGAAGGCTCAGCTGATTTGCGAGAAGTCCGTCAACAGTTAAGTAGATTCGACTGAGTCCCACTCACAATGTCAGCCAATGGATCTGTGAGATGATATTGATTTGTATAGGAGTGATACCAAATTATATTGGTTGTATCATCAGCAAAAAGAATGAGCCTGGAGTTATGTTCAAAACTTGATAGATCGTTTATGTAAATCAGAAACAGACGAGGCCCAGGCACTGATCCCTGAGGTCTAAATAGCTATTGTAACAAGCAAATTTTGGAGAGGCGACGTGCGACGTTCAAATAGGCGAGGACGTGACAACCGTGGAAGGCGAATGGCGCAGTATATGGTGATATAATACGGAGTATATATAGAGATTAGAAATAAGGCGTAGATATAGTTATTGTATGAATAGCAGAGTCGACTGTAATTATGATGACTATACTGGCGAAGCTTTAAGGTGTAAGGCGGAAATATTAGTGGCTGTAATAATATTGGCGAAATAAAACGTGTTACTAAAAATTAGGCGTTTACAGATCAGAAATCGGGATAACCTACGTATTGTGTTAGTTGTTGTGGAGAACGGTGAAATACGCGACTTCGGCGAGTTAAATCGCATTGGCGTCGTCTTCTTTTATTCGTGAGTGGCTTTATCACAAAAACTTTTAACAATTGGCGGGCGTTTGTTGCTATCCTTGACAGATTGACATTTGGCGATTTTTCAGATATTCACGATAATAATAAACAAGTGTGTGCTAATTAATTATTGATTATTGTAAAAATTGTGGCGTATTTTAACTGTTTATTGGTATTGGTGTTTAAAAGGCGTTTTTCTAGTAATTGCCTATGGAGGAAGGCAGAAGTGACGAGTTAGATTTCTATTACGAGCTTCAATTGAGCGACGGTGACCACGGCGAAGGCGAATCGGCGATGGAAGACGAAATAGTCTCCATGGTGCATAAGCTGTTGAAAGGCGGTTTGGCAGCTAGTATCCAGCAGATTGTGGCGGCCGAAATGGCAAAGGCGGCGAAACAAAAGGCGGCCGTTGGTACTGGCTGTACCAAGGGCATCAGGAAAGGCGAAAAATCAGGTGAGAGCGTTCCTCAGGCAGTAGTAGAGCATGCTTGTAGCGATAGGGCGGACTCCGCTTGCAGTTCGGGCTGTATGAGGTCAAGGGCAAGGGCAGGCGGCGACATTATTGACCCTTTTGATCCTGACAGCCAGGACTGTAACGTAGTCAGGTGGTTGAGCAAAATTGATCAGTTGGGCGATATTCATGAATGGTTGAACTATAAGAAAGCGAATTTTATGCAGGCGAAATTGCAAGGCGCAACAAGGGGCTAGTTTAATCGGCTCGATGAATATGACCTCTCATGGGAAGACTGGACGGCGCCGGCGGCTCTTAGGAAGGCGTTTCCTAGAGTGCATGACTTTGCTCAGCTGCTCAAGGCGATGATGGCGAGGGTTAAATTGGACGGCAGAACCATGACCCATTATTATCATGATAAAATGGCGTTGATCGAAAGGTGTGAGCTTTCAGGCACAAAGGCGCTTTCGAGTCTGATTGATGGTCTACCTCTCGATCTACAGGCGAATGCGAGGGCATTTAGTTGCTCTTCGCCTGGCGACTTGTATACTGGCTTTCTTTCCTCTTTTGACAGATATCGGCGTCCATCAACCGATATTGTGGAATTGAAGGGGCGAGGAAGTCCAGGATCATACACTGGCGAAGGCGATGAAGACTTTCCGGTCTTCTGAGGCGATTCTCAAATTGAGAGAGGCGTTTGGCGAATTTGGGCACCCAAGGCGTATTATTTCCAACCGCTGGCGAGGGCTGGCGGTTACGAGCAAGGCGTTTGCTGACTTTTTGGCGAGGCGAGGTGTAAAACACCAAGGGCGAAAAATTAGGTTGAAAGGTGCATGCGAGTGAGTCTGACTGGCGAGGTGCAAAGGGCGAATGGTCAGGTTGAAAGGTGCATGCAAGTGAGTTTAACTGGCGAGGTGCAAATGGCGAATGCTCTGTTGGCGAAAGGCGAGAGCTATGGCGATTTAAGGTCCAAACTTCTTTTGAGATAGCAAAAGGCGAGTGAGACCCTGACAAAGGCGTAAAATAAAGGTGGTATTCGATAAAAGGCGTAAGGTTGCAACCACAGGCGAAACCCTTGGGGTAGGTGATTTGGTGTTATGGCGAATGCACAGATCGATAAGATCTGGTTGATTTACTGGCGAGTTAAATTAATGAAGGCATTGTTGCAGGATGGCCGAATATAACAAGCAAATTTTGGAGAGGCGACGTGCGACGTTCAAATAGGCGAGGACGTGACAACCCTGGAAGGCGAATGGCGCAGTATATGGTGATATAATACGGAGTATATATAGAGATTAGAAATAAGGCGTAGATATAGTTATTGTATGAATAGCAGAGTCGACTGTAATTATGATGACTATACTGGCGAAGCTTTAAGGTGTAAGGCGGAAATATTAGTGGCTGTAATAATATTGGCTAAATAAAACGTGTTACTAAAAATTAGTCGTTTACACTATTTTTGAGATTTTTTTGTTGTTGAAGTAAATATATTGAGTACGATTTGCGAGGTATGATTCAATTAGACATATAATTAGACATATTAGTGTCATTATTATAATGCAATAATTTCTGAAGGAAAATAGAATGCAAAATACAATCAAATGATTGTCCAGGTCATAGAAGGAAGCATAATAGGTGTCATGGCCTTAATAGCCAAAGTCGTTGATTTTTTGTGGCGGAAGTCAAGAAATGATTCATTCCGTTCAAAATGAGAGTTCATCAAATCCCTTAAAATGTATTCAAATAACTTCGAAGAAACTGGCAGAAGGGAAAAGTTCGCAACATCATCCTTCGACCCCTTGAGAATATAGGTTTTTAAGCAAAATAGAATGCAAGATGCAATCAAATGTTTGTCAGGTCATAGCATAGAAGGGGAGCATAATAGGTGTCTTGGCCTTAATAACCAAAGTTGTTGATTTTTTGTGGCGGAGGTCAAGAAATAATTCATTACGTTCAAAATGAGAGTTCAAAATGTATTCAAAGATTTTCGAAAAAACTGGCAGAAGGGATATAGGGCCATAGTTCGTAACATCACCCTTGAGAATATAGGTATACCTTAGCTGCCCTCAAGGCAGTGGGAAAAACTCCAAGCAATTAATTTAGGAAATGAATAGACAACAAGTAGTCAAGTGAAAACCAAAACCATTAATTTGGGAAACATTTAGAAGGTAGATCTTTGAAAATCTCATCTGCAATGTTTATAAAAAAAAATGTTGAATCTCTGTGTATTTAGCACATCAGCATATACTTTGTTGAATGAGGAGGAGTTATTCTTCAGAATATTCCACATTGTCATCTTTTTTAGTGTTGCACATTTCAGCTCTATAAGCTCTTTTATACTCAGTGACGAAATGCTTCGGAATCAACTCAGGACACTGCTTATTCATGGCATCCTAAGCATAAATCATCCCCCTGGACTCCCTCAACCCATCTCTGTACCACCAAACCCCACCAGTCCGTGATTCCAAAGTGATTTCCAGGGGTGATGCAAAGGTCATTGACCAACTGCCACTCCACTCCCTCAATAACATTCTACAGATGAAAGATACCCGCATAAGTTATTGGTCTAGTTTATTCTAGTTTTAGGTTTTTTTGATTGTGCTAGTCTTATTAAAATGAAAAACTACATCCCTGTAATCCAACAAGTGATACAGACCGAAGGGCACATAGCAGCCAAAGTATCCATATTTGTAAATACATTATTAAGACAGGCATCCTTTCTTGTGCAAAGCTGACCATATGCAGACCATAGGATTGCAGAGGGTTTTCCAGCTCAGCCGCCCTGGCATCATCAGTCGTGAAATGAACATTAAAGTCACCTCTGTAATAATTATATTCAGACAAATTGAAACCATCGACAATACATGCCAAGATTTCAAGGAATCTGTTAAGATCACAGTTAGGACACTGATATTGTAGTAAGCTGGGTGGAATGATGATGATGATGATCAGTGTCAGACTTTAAATAAATGGCCACACCCCCATGACCTCTAGAAGATCTACAAAAACCGCATGTGTGCTATCTGCTATGTGTCAGATGAATGATTTTGGATTTCGCTATCTGTTGCATTTTATAACAGCTAACAATACTAAAAATAATGCCTAATTGGTAAAAATAATAATAACACGATCTCTTTATAGTTTGCCATCCAACCCAGATGTGATTTCACCATATACGTCATCAGTCGGTATTTCATGTGAAAATATAGTGATAATATACGCATATGGTGATCAAACAATCCTATCTATTCTAAGATAAATATAAGATATGCATGTCTTTGAAATTATCTAGTGACGCAAATACCAGATAAGTACCTATTTCAAATCAAAATACGTTACTAATCAATTTCAAACTTAATATATGTAAATTAATTTCGATATTATCTATAACAATTTAATCTGCTTATAGCAATGACTAAAACTGCGATAACCACGCTAAGGGTAATGCACAACATTACAATGAGAAGCAGAAAACAGAAAAGTGTGTTCGAGTATAAGCGCTCAAAAAAATGCTTCTCATGATACTTTTTCTTCTTCTGTTTGAAACTTCTTTCTTCAGGTTCGATAGCGGTTAGTTCTAGTTGCTGGACTGGGGTAGCTACTAATGTCTGGACTCTTTCACTCATTTTGTGAATGAACTTCCTTTGTGGGTGAAGTTATTGACAATAGTAATTATCAAGTGTCAATTTTCGGTTGGAAGAATATGTGTGTCATAATATGAACACTAGTTGGTGTCATTTTCCTCAGGCCTTAATAAAGGCCGATGCACATTTTTTTTATAAAATTCTATTATATTGAAATTTTACTACCAAGAGCGATTAATGCACATATTCTTCAGACTTGCGGATATATCCACAGCGACTGAGACTCATCACCGCAGACAGGAGCAGATTACAGCAATTAATCAAGACCTGGAGAAAGTTCAAACTTGGGGCGACCGAAATTTGGTCCAGTTCAATGCAGCAAAGACCCAAGCAGCAACGTTTACTAAAAGGGCCAATACAGCCGGCCCTGACATCATTATGGCAGGATCGACCATTCCTTCATCCTCGTCAATCGGCCTGCTGGGTGTCTCGGTCAACAGCAATATGTCATGGCATGACCATGTTGCTAACATCGCAAAATCAGCCTCCCAGAAGCTTGGTGCGCTATTTCGCAACAAAAAACTCTATACACCGCAGCAGTGGCTCTTGCTGTACAAAGCGCAAATAAGACCGTGCTTAGAATATTGCTCACATATCTGAGGTGCCGCACCAAAGCATACCCTAAAGCTGCTGAATTCCATTCAGAAGAGGGCTGTGCGTCTCGTCGGCGATCCGGAGTTGACCCGGAATCTGGATAGTCTGGAACATCGCAGACATGTGGCCGAGATGTCTCTGTTTTACAGATACTTTCACGGCAGATGTTCCCAGGATTTGGCCCGCATAATCCCGCCCCTGGCAACTCCTGTCAGACAGTCCCGACAGACGGCAGGAGCGCACCAGTTCGTCGTACAACTAGAAACACCTAGAACATCGCTTTACCAGAACTCCTTTGTCTGGCGCACTGCGTCACTGTGGAACTCACTTCCAGGACATCTGTTTCCCACTAATTACAACCTACAAATATTCAAGAACCGTGTCATCATCTTCGCACACACACCGCTCGTCGAGCGCCATAGGATCTCCCTTTAGTGTGTGTGCCACTGCCATAAAAAAAAAACTATAGGCATGCATTCATGGGTTTTTAAGATTTTGGTTATAGGAGTAGTAGTAGTAGTAAACTCTCTGATGGCCTTTTTCGTGAGAAAATTCAGCCAGTAAAGACCCCTATCCAGGCTTAGCAAGAGGTAGAGCGACCCTTCTACATTGGTTACACCTTGATGGATAGAGATACTATTTTTAAAGCACTCAGTATGTCGAGTATGTACTCCTGGGGGCTCAGACTTGTACTTGCACGGCTTGTTTTAAGGTTCGAACACCACCGGCTGGACGTTCACAAACATAAAAATCTGATGCATGCAGGGGGCTCAAACCCCCGGCTGGACGTCCGTATCTTATTCGGGGAGAAACATAGAAGTCCTATTTCTATGGGGAGAAAACTACCCGGTCCCTGAACGTTCACCATGAATTCCCAAACTAACATATGTATATGCAGCTGGAACAAAATGGCCGATATCCGACACGTGCACTCTCGACCGAAGACGAAACGGAAGTCCAAGCTTTTGGTTCTTTTTTTGGAAAGTTGGCTGCAAACATCCGTTTCATTTTGAAGTGAATACTTCTTTATGAGGGTGATTTTTCAAGGCCGCGTCACGACACGCTTTGAAATTTTCGTCTCGCAAGGGAGATAAAGTATATGACTCTCTCTCGCTCTCTTCCTCTCTTATGGAATCGGTATAGAAGAAAAGAAATGACAAAATTTAAACCTCTTTTAATACCAGCCAAATCTAAAAACTAGGCTTGGCAACATCGCCTAGTATGGGTTAATTTCCAACTTGTTTGGGCTAAAACACGCCAAAATAGGATAGCGAATCAAGCCTAACTAAAACTAAGCCAAATAAATTAAAAGAATTAAGGAGAAGCAACCGAAAAAATCGAAAAATATAACCATATTTTTTTCCGGTTCGTCTTCGGTCGTGAACACGTGTCGGGTAACGGCTCTTTCGTCTTCAATTTGGGGGGTGCGTGGAGAACGTTCGGGGACCGTTTTGTTTCCCCGGGGAAGAATCGGACGGCCAGCCGGGGGCTTGAGCCTTAAAAATCCGTGCATGTACAAGATATATATGTTTGTGAACGTCCAGCCGGTGGTGTTGGAAGCTTAAAACAAGCCGTCCATGTACAAGTTGGAGCCTCCAGGAGGCATACTGGAGGGTCTAAAAATAGTATCTCTGTCCACCAGGGTGTAATCAATCTGAACGGGTCGCTCCAGCTCTTGTTAAGCCCGGACAGGGGTCTTTACTGGCTTAATTGCTCACGCAAAGGCCATCAGAGAGTCGAACTACTATAACCATATTTCTATCACCTACTTGGCAAGGCAGTTACAAGTTCAAAAGCTTGAGAACAACTTTTACCCCCTGCACTGCAGTTAAACAACAATTAAACACTTGCGTCTGCGCATCTTCATTCTTCAAAATCAGTTTTTGATGTGTAAACATCTTACACGGCTGTATGAGGGTAAATCTCGGCAAATGGGACGGAAACGTGTAAACCGATGTGACATCATAATCCATGCGCATTGAGAAGCAAGCTAATCCAGGATGGCCGGGAAGAACGGCCGCGAACCGCGATTGCAATAGCGCAAGTGGCGCTTCTAAAAACCTAGCCACTAGGGCGGTAATCGAATTTCATGTCCATACGTCGATATTGGACATATGTTTACACATCAGTGTCTCGAGTTCTAGCATACTCGCTCATTTTTTTAGTTTAATCATTGGTTACAAAGATGGTTTTACGATTATTATAAATTTAGATTGAACTACTTACAGAATTTCTTCCTATTTTCTTGTACTCGAAACAACATTTTCATATCAAAATACGCTTTTTTAGTTGTGTCTATTTTATTATGCACAAATTAATAATGTTCAACAAACTCGAAAACTATTAATTAATTGCCGACTGACTGATTATCAATTTGACAGAAACGCTGCTCCATTCTCCATCTCCATTCTTTTATTATTTTCTCAAAGCCTACTTGCCTGATACTAATAGTTATCGTGGCCTACTTGATACTTGAGTCAGAGCGTTGTTTGAGTAATCTCCTTTACTCAAACAACGGTCAGAGCAAGGCACCTATATAGGTAGCCTTGGTCAGAGACACTTGTCGCTTCTTGAGACTAGAGTCTCGCCGGTACAGGAAGCCTCGATCTCGACCTGCCGAACGGCACGCTTTATGGCGCTACATGCGTTGTTTAATGTTTACATTTGTCTTTCTACATTTTCACTTCATGCAATACCCTCTGCTCGCTTAGGTCGCTGCGGGACGCAGCCAATAACAAATAACTCAAGAGATGCTAAAAAACTGACTAATCCAATAAGAAAAACATGCAGTCGCCGGGGGAACCCATTACTTTGCGTTATAGACGCTAGCCTCGCCACTTGAGCCAACCTCTCACATTCCTGCTTTTTCTCGAAGAATCCAACGCGTGAAGTGAAAAAATGCGTAAACAACACTGACGAGCGGAGTTCGGGATCAAGGTTCACGTGCACTTTAATCAAGGCTGACCTTACCAACTAGACGCTTCTCTCCTTCTCTGCTTGAGTGTTCACTATACGATCGTTGGCGATTACTGTATAAACAATGGCGATGGCGTTGGCCGTTATACAGTGACAATGGTAGACTAGCGTCTACCTAGCTCAAATTATCGACCTTCTGACCTGCGCATTTGGCAGCAGCCCGGACTTACGTCTGGCGACTATCCCATAACCCTCAGCAGTCAGCTGTTTTCATGTACTTCGTGATGTAACAAATCGTTTGTATGCCTCTGATGGTCTAGAGGTTTGCATGGTTGGCCTTCACTTCGGCAACGCGAGTTCAAACCCCATCGGTTTCTTTTTATTTTTTTTAAGGTTATATTTCTAAACAGTTTTTTTTCTTGATTTTGAGTATGTCTTGGGTTAGCACCTGGTTAGTTTCCTTTTCTTGAGCCCCCGTAGCGAGCGGAGCGAGCGGAGGGCCTGTAAAAAGTGAATTTAGGCATGGTGCTGAGAGTTATGGGATAGTCGTCAGACGTAAGTGCAGCCCGGTGTTGTCGTTCTAATATTTCACTTCACGGGTGTCCTTGCGCTCGCTTCGCTCGCTCCGGCACAACCGAACAAAATTAACCCAATCTAACCCATGGCAATGCCCAAAATCAAGAAAAAAGGGCTTTGAGAAATATATGAAATACCACGTACGCATGTGTAAAGGCTCAAAATTGGGTAGAAGTCAATAGTCGGACTTCACCAGGGTGCGTTCAATAAAAGGCTACAGAGTACACATTTCTGTCACAAAGTACGTTCATAAACATTGCACTGGTATCTTTCAGATTACTTTTCATGCGTTTACAATTGATTTTTGAAGAAATATGTCTATGGCTGCATGAGAGTGATTTTTCAAAGCCGCCTCACGACACGCTTTGAAATTTTTGTCTCGCAAGAAAGATAAAGTAATAGGAGCTTTGTCGCACCATCGTAGCGTCGGAAATCGGATGCATGAAACTTCACCTTTAAGTCCAGGCATTGTTGTGACAATGGGTGTGTTCACCAGACAACAACAGTTGAGTAGTTGACACAGCGTTTGCGTTCAGCAGCTCTGATGACAAACTGATTAAACTTCCTCCTTAATATTTATCTATGCCTTAAACTCAGCTGCTGCTAATTTCTCTCAGCGGGAATATTTTACGATGACTTTAGTTAACGTATGTTTAGACATGCGCAGAAGCAGAAGTGCGTGCCAAGTCTGACATTTCGCCTGATATTATTATTGTTGATTATGATTATTATTAATTTTGTGAAATATCAATCTTGGCACGCACTTCTGCCTCTGCGCATGTCTAAGCATACGTTGACTAAAGTCAGCGTAAAATATTTCCGCTGAGAGAAATTAGCAGCAGCTGAGTTTAAGCAGTTTGTCATCAGAGCTGCTGAACGCAAACGCTGCCTCAACTACTCAACTGCTGTCGTCTGGTGAGCGCACCCATGTCTTTACGTTCTAGCGAAACTCCTACAACGCCTCGTTGGTGTAGTAGGCAGAGTACCTGCCTCTCATTCTTGCGCTGCGGGTTCGATTCCCAGATGTTTTGTTTACCAATGATCACGACCGACTCATTAAATTTCGCGAAATGTAGTCACCCCAGATTAAGAAAAATGCATAGAAAATTACTACATACAAGATTTGTTGACTTTGATGCCGACTTGGAATGATTTTAATATTGCGATGTCACAACAATTATTTTTGGCTCCTTGTACACGACACCACTTGTAACAATTTTGTTAAAGACTGTCATGCCCCTTGAATGCCAATTTCTAAATTCCTCATGCACTGACACAGTTTATACAGTATCCGGTGACGGTATCCGGGTCCTAACCCAAACTGTGGCACTGGTCAAGCGCACGCATTGCGCATAATTGAAATTAGATGTAAAGGCGACTTTATGCGTAGAAGATTCTCAAAAAGAAGCAGGAGTGTGCCTTGAAACTTGACCTAACCTTTTTTTCTTATAAAGACAATGACCTAACGCACCAAATCTAGTCACCCTATGTGTGCCCAGTGCCGTGTCGTTACGTACTTTTTTTGGTTTTCTATTTTAGAAAAAGAGGTGTTCGACTGTTCCCTAATAAATATTAAAGCAGAAAGGCAATCAATTATGTGAGGTTACGCATTTTGAGCTGCATCTTTGTTTAGGCGATTACTAAACAGGGCATATGGAATTATTTTTTTCCTTTGTCCAACCGGCGATGGTAACTTTCTTTGTGTTGAGTGCGAGATGAATCATCGCTTTTTCACTTATTCCTCTTGCTTGGACCCGGAGGCGTTCTTTCGAACAGGGTATCTACAAATTTATGACGTGTCCTTCCTCGTTAGGAGCCAAAGCATATAACGGGCAAATCGGCTGGACTGTATTCAATATCAAAATTTTTTATTTTATATTGTTAAGATGGCAACATGGCTCCGTTTTCATAGCCTACTAATCAAGAGCTATCTTCTATGCCTTAATGCTACTTCATGGCCATCCTTGATTATAAATTGCAATACGTGATAACTGTCATTAAAAAGGCAATTTATATGAAGTTGCAAAATTTAATGTGGTCTTAACTCCGCCATTGCCGGTCCCAAGCCCGGATGAGAAAGGAGAAGGGGGACAGTCTTCCGCCCTATTACTGAGTCATTTTAGTCCCAGCATTGGGCTACATAGCTTTGACCGTCCTCTTTATTTTGTTCGAAATGTGTAGACTGACGCCGTCCCTTTTCAACATGTCGCCGTTTCTTCAAGAGTCCTAATGGCATTGTTCCGATTGGCTCTAGAGTCATCCACATACCTTCGGGGATGCTGACCGAAGTGACATGCGGACTGAGAAGAAGAGTGGAGCGTTCGGTTAGCAACTTCAGTGTAAACTGATCAGAGAACTCGATTTACTATCATTAAGCTTTTCTCAAATTTATGATGTTCCTTCTTCATATTTCAGGATCCAGTTTACTCGATGTCCTATTGAAAAGCCTTACTAGTATTGCAACCCATGATCAAACGTGAAATATGACTGAATTGTAAATATCTTAAATATTATTTAATTTTCAGCTTCATTAGAGTCAATGAGTTGGATTGGACTAGTGCGAATGTACCCACTGAAACCAGAGCAGAGGGCGAAATCGTTCTATCCATTACATAGAAGAGGAACAACCAAGAAGTTAAATTTGCTACAGCAGGACAGTATATTTCTCCCCTGCTTTGACATATATGTCATAGAGATCCTTCATAATCACTCTGTCCATAGATAATATATAAAAAAAAAATCTGTCAGTGTAAACTGATTAAAGATCTCGATTTAGTATAACCAAGTTTATTCTCAAATTTACGATGATTATTCTTCATATTCAAGATCCAGCTTACCCAAGGTCCTAGTGAAAAGCCTTACTAGCATTGCAACCCATGTTCAAACGTGAAATTTGACTGAAGTGTAAATATCTTAAATATTATTTAATTTTCAGCTTCATTAGAGTCAATGAATTGGATTGGACTAGTGCGAATGTACATGCCCACTGAGAGGGCGAAATCGTTCTATCCATTACATAGAAGAGGAACAACCAAGAAGTTAAATTTGCTACAGCAGGACAGTTTATTTCTCCCCTGCTTTGACATATATGTCATCGAGATCACTCATAAGTATTCTTTAATTTTCAGGTTCGTTAGGATCAATAAATAATATCGATTACTACCAGTTTACACCCTGGAAAACCGGTCTAAATAATCCACGGCATCAGGCTAGTTGTTATCTGGAAATTTATTTCTCCAACGTTCAAATCTCCTAGATTTCCAGAGTCACTGATAAAACAAACCCTGAGGATTCAAGATCTGCATTTATCATTTCTAGGTTTTGGTTATGAATCATCTGCCACAACAAATCATACATGACAGTGTTCAACAGGCAATTTGTATATTTCATTATTTTGTTTGTTTGTTTGTTTCTATTTTATTGATTTACAGGTGAATATAAAACGGATTTTTCGCGTATTGGGTTTAGATTATGCTAATTTATGAAGAATTAACCTTTATACGTCATATACCTATCCCCACCAAAATAAATGTATGATACACTGGAGTTACTTCGGTTTTGTTGGTGAAAACGCTAGCTTGTGTCTGATGCAAATGACATAACCCAAGCAAAACCCGCTCCAGACCGGATTATGCTTGGCTAACCTAACGACGACGTCATCAACATTTCCCCTACTTTAGGTTATGTCGCGAAAACGTTAGATATGCTCAAAACCTAAACCGTTTATGCTGGATTAACCTCGCGAAAAATCGCCTTAATTTCTCTAGCAACAAGACACTTGATACCATCTTCAATCGGAGAAAGAGCTGCTAGCACCGCTCCTCTCGGTTAGGAAGAAAAAGTGTGGTTATGGGCACGTATGGACGGAGCCAAGCATCCACATTTGCGTCTAGGGAGACCGTTCCACATTCCATCATTCGAACACCCGGTGTCCAATCCGGTGTTGTGATTGAATATCTTAATGCTGCTCCCCGATTGGATTTAAGTACAAATACTACCTGTAAATAACTGTTTGTGTGAATCGTTCGTTGTTGTACACTACATTTTTAAATTTTTGTTTTTCTGAGTTTAGGTATGACTTGGGTTAGTTTTGGTTAGTTCCTGTTCGTTGAGCCCCCCGTAGCTTGCGGAGGGCCATGTGTGAGGTGAAATGTTATTTTAATGATAAAAATACTTTGGGTTAAGAGCCGTATTACACTGGATATGCAGCAGCTTGCATATGCTTCCGCGAATATATTTCATCTATACCCCACCATTCAAAACATATTACAACAATAATATTGGAACTGCGGGATCGAAACTTGAACGGTCAGGCTAGACGCTAGTACAATATATGATATTGCGCTTGCGCATGTAGACTATGTAGAGGCAGAGCCAAGCATCAGCGCGTCACCTGATATATTTTTGTTGCTTCTGATTATTATAGCCAACAGCACGGGTAATAAGTTTCGAAAAGAATGCGATAAAAAAAATTGATTTCACTCAGCCCCTATCAAAACAGTTAAAAACAAAATTACTGCTACTGACGGCCTTCGCCGCCACCTGTTTTTGCAGGGTTTTTCTCCTCTGCCCCTCAGCCGTCGAACTGCATCAGCGGCAAGTCCGACTGTATTAATTTTGTGAAATGTCAAACTTGGCACGCACTTCTGCCTCTGCGCATGTCTAAGCATACGTTGACTAAAGTCAGCGTAAAATATTCCCGTTGAGAGAAATTAGCAGCAGCTGAGTTTAAGTAGTTTGTCATCAGAGCTGCTGAACGGAAACGCTGCCTCAACTACTCAACTGTTGTCGTCTGGTGAACGCACCCAATGGTCCAGTCATATTGACCGTGGGCCAAGCCATAATGGTTTCGCTTACCGATATTTTTATAATATCGATATGCTCCTAGTTATGTCGATACATTAGAAATTAAATACCGATAAGTATCGATATTGATCGACAATTTAACAATATTTATTTACAGTACAGATAAACTGATTGATTTTGAAAGTAAATATTATGAGCCTCTTGGTACTTTTACCAAGGACTTAAAGACCATTGTTGGAGCAATTGCTTCTACGACAATTATCTTCTTAGGAAAGTTACCAGTGGATAGATATATCGGGCCATTTTATGAAGTAAAGAGTTTGTCAATCCGTCGTTTAAGACAAAGAACGTATGTCTTAAAGCTCCCAAAAATTAAAATTTTGCTCGTTTTGATTTGAGTAATTTAGGCCCGATACCTATATCTATCTATTGGTAGCTTTTTCTAGAAGATAATCGTAGAAACAATTGTTCCAACAACAATGGTATTTATGCTGCTTGTCCTTTACCAAGAGATGGATATATCGCTTTAACCAGAGTATATTTTACTCTGCTTTAACCCTTAAAGCACAGTTTATACCGTACCCGAATACGGTATAAACTGTGCTTAAAGTATCGAACATAGTCTACTCACACCAGAGACAAAGGTTATAACATTCGTATCGATACATGAGCCACCAATAATTCGTATCAATACAATATCGATCACTTTTCTGTGGTATGTGATATCGATGTATCACATATCGATATCGATAAGCGAATTTCTACTATTTCTAGTCTAGAAGTGTCATTGTCATTATTTTTAATGAAAATATTGAAAATAAATATAAATAATTCAATTTAAATTTCAAATGTTTATATAGCATTTGCTCCGTTAGTAGTGGTTATTTTTTGCATTTATATCTGGCTAATCTGGCAAGCCAGGCAGGCTGTCATGTTTAGTAGGAAAGAGCAGCTCCTTAAAAAAACAGGCGAGGATGGTGTAGGCCGGTATGAATTTCTAAAACAACTTATCAATGAATTTGCCGTCACCAAATCCTATGGTAAGGTGTACTGTATCTTGTAGGTTAGACCAGTTCCCAGGTTCCAGTATTGATTTGTGAGAAATAGCAACATACAGGTTTAAAAATTAATGGTGGATACCATAGGCATATAACTAAAGTTATATGCCTATTGTGGATACAGTCAGATAACCACTTATTTATATTGAGGCATATATCACTGTTCTCAGTCCTGATCAACACTTACTAGTAATGCTTTTATGGTATACTTGGTATGGCTTATTGGCTTATGCAACCCAAAGTAAACCACCTAGGTGTCCATGATACAATAATGACAAGATATGATATTCAAGATGTGCTGTCGTGTGGTGAACAGATAACAGATAATCGTAGAAAGGATTTGCCATTCCTTTGTTACGAGGATTGTTACGAGTAAAAATTTTGCTCATGACATAATGTAACTACACCTACATATCATATCTGGAATTTACTGTATCATGCTAGATACCTATATTATTTTGAAAAAAAAAATTGGCTGAAAATGTTTTTTTTTTCATAAATTAGATACTTGTGGCTTAAGCTAGTTTCTTGCACTATCAAACAAGTTATTAGATGAGTGATTCTGACCAGGTGTCCTAATCATAAATTCATTGAATTTTTCATCCTTTATTTTTTTTAAATACATCCGAGCTTATCGAAGGAAAGCAAAAATTGTTTTATCTTTATCTGACTTCTGATGAATAATGACAGCAAAATATTTGAAACATGGGAACACCTTGAGAATAATAACAAGTAACAGCTGCATTTACCAAAGCAAATCTGAAGCTAAAAGTTTTTGAACTGTATTCACATGTATATTAATTGTATCTTTTTTTCAACTTTCCTGCATTTTTAAGCAAAGTTGAATTTTATATAATAGCTATCGAGGTATCAGTATTTAATTATGCACTTTTTTAAATCTAACCCTAAACTGTTAACACATTGAAATAAGGTTTAGAATGTAGGTACCTTCATTATTACTATCATCACTGTTTTAGAAGCACGAAAACAAACATTAGCAAATTTAGCCAACTTTGCTTACGATCCAATCAACTATGACTACATAAAACAACTCCATCTTATTGACCTATTTTTGGCGCAATTATCTGAAAATTCAGAAGAACTAATTCACTTCTCATTGGCCGGACTTTGCAATATATGCTGTGGTAAGTACCTATCTAGTGCATTACGTTATGATACATCAGAAATTATTAATTCCAATTTTGATAATGAAATGTGTCATTTCTAAAAAAAGTTACTGAATTAATTTTTTGGGCAAAAACTACTTAGATGGTTTTCGAGGGGCCTATTTCTTTCTCTTTATCCAAAGTTGATTTTGAATTTCAATTTTTAAATAAATACAAACAGTCTTTCTAATTTGACAATTCTCCACGCAACAATGTGAATACCATTAATTGAATCACTTTCTATTTTAGATCCTGAAAGTAGGGAACACATCATAGGTCTCAACGGAGTCTACCTGGTGTCCCAATATTTAGGCCACTCTAATGAAGAAATAGCCCTAAACGCTTTAACTACACTCTTCTACTTGTTTGAGTCCAAATCAGCAATTCTACCAGAAGATCTCCTATCCAAACTAATTGAATACGAGAAGCACCAAAACCCTCGATTTCGGAACTTGGGAAAGCTTTTTCTAGACACATATTACACGCCTCAGCAAATATCTGTGTACAAAAATGATTAGGAACCTTATGCTTAGGTCATTTTCGCTTCAGTTACTTAAAGCCTTAGCCACTGGGGATCAAGAAATTCTTAACAAAAAGATAACTGCAAAAGACCTAAAGAATTTTACAGAACTAAGTGGCGACTCGAATCCTGTGCATTCTGAAACTCGCGGACAGAGGGCGTTAGTACACGGAGCTTACTTAAATTCGCTAGTATCGTGCGTGATGGGTACGAAACTTCCTGGTCCAGGCACCCTGGTTGTGAAACAGACTTTGAACTTTCCTAACAAATGTTATGTGGACGATATTGTTACTGTGACCGTCCGAATTGTCGACGCTCGAAAAATTATAAAGGTTGCATTTGTATGCGAGGTTCAAGCGGAAAATAAGACTGTACTATTCGGCGATGCCCAATTAGTCTTGGATAAAGGAAATCGGATAATAGATGACTGAACAGTTTTGTAATCGCAAGCTCCGAGTTAATAATTGTATTTGAAGTATATATTTTAGAATTAATAAAATCTCATATTTATCACCATATTTTTATAACAATTGTATTCATTGTAGTTTGAACTTTTATTACGTGCCCACAAGGCCTTCTGAGTTGTGATCTGTCAAGCTCGGCGTCGACTGGGTCCGTTTCTATCGGTTGTATCCACACGATCCTCAGATTTTAACCCAATAAAGTATACTTTATTTTACAATTATAAAGGCAACGATGATCTTATTAAAAGAGCGACTCAACTTTCTGATCCATAATAGTGGCATGCTTATTTAAAAAATATGTGCCTTACTATTGGAAACTATGTTTTATGGATTTGGTTTCAAATGACCGTCGAATCTTTGTAACAGATAGATATTATTTTCAAAATGGAAGTTGAATAGCACATCTATATTGTATAATATAGATACATTTTAAATTTAAGAAATGCTAGAGACTATTTAAGACATGACGCTTCCGCTTCCCGGATGATATTCCAATAATTCCTTGCGTCGCGTCGTAGAAGATAAAGCTAGGTTAGTGAAGTGGGAAAATATCTTAGGATGGAAATAAATTGAAAATCCTTTGACACTTTTATAATACATTACAAGTGGCTACATATTATTTGATCTCGAAACAAGTCTGTCAGAGATAAAATCATTTATCGCTTAAGTCATAAAAGGAGTTATGGAAAGAACGATGTTCTCAATAATAACAGATAAGACGAAAAATCAGGTGTAGGGTGATCATATTCCCAATAAAAAAAAATAGAACCGGAGTGGAGAGAGGCAAAATGCCGTAGGCAAATTTTTGATGTGTAAACATCTTACGCGGCGGTATGAGAGTAATCTCGGCAAATGGGACGGAAATGTGTAAACCCATGCTAGCCGCTAGGGCGGTATTATTATTATACAATTTTGCCATTTAAAATCGTTTTAAACGGATTTTGGACGATAAAAAAGCATATTTTAAATTAAACGAGCCGTCAAAAGTATTAATTATTTAAAACTTTGTTATTAAACCTAATTTTTTTTCTATGAACAAGCTAAAATGTATAGGCAACGGCCATAGCACGTTGAAAATACAAGTTCTCGTCCGATCATTGAAGTTAAGCAACGTCGGGCGTGGTTAGTACTTGGATGGGTGATCGCTTGGGAACAACGTGCTGTTGTCATTTTTTTACAACCGATGTCGTTATAGGATATGTTTACACATATATATTATTAGGTAATATAATTTACCTTTTAAGATCCTTTACAGTCATACGCCCCTATGCTATATTAGTGGCTGCTGATTGGTGGATTAACGTCACTTTCACTTTATCTACGGTCCAGTCAGTTTGTTCCAGCAGGTCTAGTGATCAGGTTCTGTGCAGACTCGCGGACAATTCGTTCAGTTCCCGTTGGGGGCAATACATGTTTTCTTTATTTTTGATGTGTAAACATGTTACGCGGCGGTATTAGGGTAAATCTCGGCAAATGGGCCGGAAATGTGCATGCGAATGGGGACGGAAATGTGTTAACGGCTGTGACATCAGAACAATGCACAGTGATTTTACGAGGGCTGCTCAAATATTTCTGCATGTCGATATAGGATATGTTTACGCATCAGTGTCTCGAGTACTAGCAGACTCGCTCACTTTTTTAAAGGTTATGTTTGTTTCTTTTTGTACATTTGGGTTAGTTTCAGTTAGTTTTGTTTAGTTGCGCCCCGGAGCGAGCGTAGGGCCATGCGTGAAAAGTTAATAGTACTCTAAAGTTACGTTAACCCACCAATCAGAGGCGGCTAATATAGCATAATGCCGTAGGAGTGTAAAGGATCGTATTATGCATATATATTGATTATCCACTCACAGGTTCCGTCAGAATTTAACGCAAAACGATCTAAATACTTCTGGATAACTTTTAGTGGCAGGAACGTCAAACTGGTGCGAGCAGTTTGATTACGGGGAGTGATGCCCCCGCCATTCTGAGTTGCCATGGGATATGGCCCATCAAATCCCATCGTCCTCCCCCAGGCTGGAGAACACCGAAGTACAAAGTCTGGGGCTGATCGGCTGATCAATGACAGTTTGTGACAAGAGGGGCTGCATTGTATTAGCTGGCAGGAACGTCAAACTGGTGAGAGCAGTTTGATTACGGGGAGTGACGCCCCCGCCATTCCGAGTTGCCACGGGATGTGGCCCATCAAATCCCATCGTCTTCCCCCAGACTGGAGAACACCAAAGTACAAAGTCTGGAGCTGATCACTGGGGAGTGATCCAACAAACCCCATTTTTACCCCTGTCAGACTAGGGACCACCAGAGGAATGAGTCTGAGGCCGATGCTTCCAGTGGAAGCGGCCCTAGGTGGTAGATGCATAAGCCTACTCGCATCGTCCGGTGAAAGACCACCCCACCAGAACTGGGAAGCGCTAAGTGGTTTTCCCAAATCACTTTCCGCTTCCGCGCTGGTGCTCCCGGGTTCCACAGTAGGAATATATGGACATGATGGTGCTTCCAGGATCAAAATATTCCGGAAGTAAACTCCCCGGCCATTCGGATCTCCGGGCGCTGGGTGGCCCTGGGAGCCCTTCATTCCGTATATTTCACAGACAGCAAAGATACCGAACCAATTTAGAATAGATTTCTGCAACATAAGAGGTCTAAATACAAACATAAATTCGGTACACCAACATCTACAAGCAAATAGACCACACATACTAGCCCTTACAGAAACTCAAGTATTTTATGTTCTACAACAACAACAGTGAACTACCTCTATCCTGGTTACGACTTACATATCCGATTTAGACATAAGTTCGGAATATGCCTTTTTGTCCGAAGCGACCTTTCATGTCACCGCGAGGAAACACTCGAACCGAACAACCTTGACGTTATGTGGCTCAAGTTCACCGCCAAGGGATTAACCAAGTTTATATGTTGTCTCTATCGCCCTCCGAGCGATAGAGCCTACCAAAGCTTTTTCTCAATACTAGCTACCACTTTTGACTCAATACAGGTCCATCACCCCAGTTCAGAAATAATCGTTCTGGGAGACTTCAATGCCCACAACACAAACTGGCTCAAACATCACAACAAGACCGACAACGAAGGTAGAGAAGCTGAAGCATTTGCAATCAGCTGCGGGCTTACTCAACTTGTAGACGAACCAACTCGAATCTCAGAGAGGGGCGAATTCGCCGCCCTCCTGGATCTTTTTCTAACCACCAATCCTGACCAGTACACAATTACAGTTGGTCCGCCATTAGGTACTTCCGACCACAAACTTATTACAACGATTTGTGAATTGCCACTCATACAGAAGGATCCACCATTGCCTCGCAAAATCTGGCATTACAATTCTGCAAACTGGGACGATCTAAGGGAGTTCTACCTAGATTTTCCTTGGCTCGACGTCTGCTTTGCCACTGACGACCCGTCAGACTGCTGCGAAGAGATCATGCAAGTAATCTCCTCAGGAATGGAAGCATACATCCCAAATTCCATCTAGTTACCATCAAAAGGAAAGCCCTGGTTCGACAGAAGATGCGAAAGAGCTGTAGGAAGGAAACAGCAAGCCTACAAGTACTGGCAGCAAAATCAGACCGCTGAAAATCGCAATGATTTTGTCGAAGCGAGAAATGAATACAAACGTGTGATCAACGAAACTAAGGAAAAACACAATCAAAGGATCAGGAATAAACTTTTGCAATGTCCCAGTGGTTCCAGGAATTTCTGGTCGGTAGCAAAGGCAGTAAGTAACAACTTTACAAAAACGTCTCTCCCACCTTTGACGGACGAACGTGGCATCACGGCGACTACAGCCAAGGAAAAAGCAAACATGCTCGCTAAAATGTTTTCATCGCATTCTACCTTAGACGTCCCCCAAGGCAAGACTCTCCCCACCATATCGAACATCAACACTACCATGGCAGAAGTCAAGTTCCATCACCGTGATATTCGCAAAATCCTTAAAGAACTAGATACGCAAAAGGCATCAGGACCGGACGGAATACCTGCCATCGTGCTAAAGAACTGCGCCAACGAACTAACACCCGTTTTTTCCAGGCTTTTTTCTTTATCTTACAGAAAAGGGAGTTACCCATCCTCTTGGAAAGTCGCTCGAGTGCAACCTGTTCCAAAAAAGGCAAGAAAACCACGCCCTCAAACTATCGCCCAATTGCCTTGCTTTCAATAATCTCCAAAGTCATGGAACGTGTAGTCAACCAGCAACTACTCAAGTATCTCGAGAAGTACAGAATAATCAGCGATAATCAATACGGCTTTCGCAAAAAGAGATCGACAGGAGATATATTGGCCTATGTCACTCATATATGGAGTAGGGCAATTGAAAACTACGGAGAGTCTCGAGCGATTGCGTTGGATATTTCAAAGGCATTCGACAGAGTTTGGCATGACGGACTGCTCAACAAACTGCCGTCCTTGGGACTGCCAGCCTCTCTCTGCAGCTGGCTGGCCAGTTTCCTCAAGAACCGATCTCTACACGTCGCAGTCGATGGACACATCTCAGACACATTCACCATCAACGTGGGCGTGCCTCAGGGCGCAATACTTTCACCAACTCTGTTCCTCATCTATATTAATGACCTGCTGATCGAAACGAATAATCCTGTTTACAGTTTTGCAGATGATAGTACCCTTGTTTCTCACTTTAGATAACAAAAACCCTTAGCAGCGACTGAGACTCATCACCGCAAACAGGAGCAGATTACAGCAACTAATCAAGACCTGGAGAAAGTTCAAACTTGGGGCGACCGAAATTTGGTCCAGTTCAATGCAGCAAAGACCCAAGCAGCAACGTTTACCAAGAGGGCCAATACAGCGGTCCCTGACATCATTATGGCAGGATCGACCATTCCTTCATCCTCGTCAATCGGACTGCTGGGTGTCTCGGTCAACAGCAATATGTCATGGCATGACCATGTTGCTAACATCGCAAAATCAGCCTCCCAGAAGCTTGGTGCGCTATTTCGCAACAAAAAACTCTATACACCGCAGCAGTTGCTCTTGCTGTACAAAGCGCAAATAAGACCGTGCTTAGAATATTGCTCACATATCTGGGGTGCCGCACCAAAGCATACCCTAAAGCTGCTGGATTCCATTCAGAAGAGAGCTGTGCGTCTCGTCGGCGAGCCGGAGTTGACCCGGAATCTGGATAGTCTGGAACATCGCAGACATGTGGCCGAGATGTCTCTGTTTTATAGATACTTTCACCGCAGATGTTCCCAGGATTTGGCCCGCATCATCCCGCCCCTGACAACTCCTGTCAGATAGTCCCGACAGACGGCAGGAGCGCACCAGTTCGTCGAACAACTAGAAACACCTAGAACATCGCTTTACAAGAACTCCTTTGTCTGGCGCACTGCATCACTGTGGAACTCACTTCCAGGACATCTGTTTCCCACTAATTACAACCTACAAATATTCAAGAACCGTGTCAATCAACATCTTCGCACACACACCGCTCGTCGAGCGCTATAGGATCCACAAAGAAATAGGATCTCCCTTTAGTGTGTGTGCCACTCCCATAAAAAAAATCCATACGCTAAAATGTAGAGACTACGAAACAGAAAAGCGGTGGTTTCCCGAAGTAGATAATACGCTGCGCTGGTGGCATAGATTTTACGTTTACGGTCAAGTGCTTTGAAACGTGTGTATCTCTGTTTAATATGTGCAATATGCAATCAGAGAAAAAAAAGACGCAATTAACTTGGAAGTTGGAGAGGTCGTATTTAGGTCTTTAACATCAGGGCCCTGTGCCTGTGCAGAATGCGACCAACCTCACCGACCGCGGCTACTTAAGATTGCCAATAATTACGCAAAATATTAGAATTTTAAATATTTATGAGCTATTTCTTTGCTAGCTAAAATGAGGTCCTTTCTGTCTTTTCCCATATAATACTGGAATATATACCGGGCACAAAATATAACGTCAAAAAAAGGATGTGTCCGAGTAATAGAGGACGTCTGTTCACTCTAACTCCCTTGCGAGACGTGCTAAGGAGAGCTACATTGAGAAAAGGTATCATAAACTCCACAAGTCCACAATGCTACGAAAGCTTTAAGAGGTCAACGTTCAGGGCGTGAACCATTGGAATAGCTCTCACCCATGTGGGAAGAGAAGGTTTAGTAGAGATGTAAAACATTAAATTCTATACATCCCTATTCCTTTAGACCACAGCTTCTCTTTTAGGTGTCAATCACTGGAAAATCCTCGTTCTAGGCGTGAATTCTTGAATCATTGGAAAAGCCCTCACATGGGCAGAGAAGGTGCGCTCCAAGGAAACCAGGATGTATTGTATTCTTCAAATATGCGATTGCTCCCATCGCATGAAAATCGATAGGTTCGGTTTACATTCCTAATACATATCTTCCCACGTGAGGGATGTTCAAATGATTCGAGAATTTACGTCCTAGAGAAGATTCTCGATAGATTCGAACAGCTCTCATGTGGGAGGAGAAAGTGTAATAAGGATGTAAAGTTATCAGTGTTCATGCCATCCCAGATTAGAGATTACAGATTGGGAGAGATGGCCTTTGAGCGGTTTGAGCCTACTTGTCACCGCGACCCGAAGGATCTATTGTGACTTTCTCCATGTTATAGAGCTTCATCCAGTTTTGTCTTTCTGATTAGACCCCACAACCTTGATAGTGGCTCCGTCGTGTAGCTATTAGCTTCTGATTTAGGTACGCCAAGTAGTTGGGAGCGCACTCTCGATAAGCCTTCACAGTGGCATAGCACGTGAGATGCCGTCTCCTCCTCCTCCTGGCAGAACCTTCATTCGCTATTTTCTGCCAAACCTATGAGGTTTAGGTGCTTTTTTCAGCCGGCAGTGGCCCGTCAGCAGACCCACCATTATCCTGACAGCCTTCCTGCCGTAGCTTAGCAGGTCTGTTGATAGTTTGGCCGATGGACCTATTATTAATTCCTTGGCCTGTCTTTGTCCCAAAGTGTTGTGCCACCATTTTCGCGATTCTTCTGCTATCCATTTCTTTATGGCTGTTTTAGCGATTGATTTGGCTATCCCGCAGAACGGTTCTGGTCCTATCATGTGCCTAGACGAGCCTTCTCTGGCTATTTCGTCGGCAGTTTCATTACCTTGATAGCCTTCATGCCCAGGTACCCATGATAGTGTCACTCTATTTTGACTTCCTATGTCATTTAGAGCATTGTGGCAATCCAGTACTAATTTTGATGTTATTTTGTTGGATTGCACAGCTTTTATTGCCGCTTGGCTGTCGGAGAAGATCGCAATTGTTGTTTTGGTGCATGCCATCCCAACAATCGCATATTTGAGGAATATAATTCATCGTGTGGGGGTTGCTAGTCCTCCATCGGGCGCCTCCCCAGGTGGCGGATAGGGGAAAGCCTCCTAGATATAGGTGGTACTGGGGAAAATAAATACCCAGGGCGGACCAAAACTAGCACCGACGTAGGGAAGCAGCAGCGTCGGGACTGAGATGAACACAATATTGTAGCAGAAATGAACAGACTGGGAATCGATGTACTAGGTGCCAGTGAAACCGACTGACCTGGCGCTGGACAATGTATAGTGAATCATCATACACTTTACTACTCTGGAAATGACACCACACAAGACAGAAATGGAGTCGGCATAATTGTCACCCCAAACATCAGACCAACAGTTATAGTATATTATATACCTAGGTTGAGAAGTAAGCCATTATTTACCGAGCACTTTTATATCCTGAGGCGCGGAGCGCCGAAGGATATAATGTGCGAGGTTAATAATGGCCTTCTCAACCGAGGTAGATATAGAATTTTTTTTACTACTAACACTGATATATTACCATATTTGATTCGATTTGATTTTTATATTAGTCATTTTCTACTTATTTTTCAAATAGTTCGAAATATCAAGTAGCCTGGAAGTTCAGTTGTCTAACTGACAGATATCGTAACAAGAAGCGTTTTTTCGCGAGCTAACTACAATTAACCACGGCATACTACAGGATACTACTTTGTTTTCACGAGGATTAATTTAATTGTGGTAAGTGAGGGGAAGTTTCGTGACGTCACTATTACATCATCATTTTTCAACTACGGCTTACTACAACTTACATACGTGACGAGGTGTGGTACTCGAGGTTTGATGGAGTCATGGCGGATTAATTTTGAAACGTTAAACATGTGAAATGTTTGCTTTTCCATTCTGAACAAGTTTGTAAATTATACGTTCATGAAATTCTTCTATAGAAGCCTTATACGCATCGGAATTCCTACACAAATGTGCCCCAAATGGGATTTGGGCAGCATAAAGTATCCTGAACATATTCATCGAAAAAATACCATTAGTTTGCTTATCTCCAGAGGCCACCATTCTGTCATTAAAAATATGAGTAAACGTTCTGCACTGATCAAACTGATCATTTTCAAATAAATTTGCAAAATATCTATATTCTTTTCTAGCAATGCAAGATCTAACTACGGTATTTTGGCGAAGACAGAAGCAGACAGTACAATTTGTGGTGGGGTGCCCGCTTGGCACTTACTTCAGTATTACTTGTAGTTAACCGTGGTTACTCGCCAAAAAACGCTAATAATCTCCTGACAGCTCCATACATACAAAGTACCTTCTCTCCATCTAAATTTTGACAAAATAGCATTATTAATAAGAATATTATGGGGAGTCATGAAAAGTGAGTCATACTGTATATAATTTTTTTACTAATAGCACTGATACAATCCTTATCATTATTTGAATTGATTAGATTTTGAAATTAATCATTTCTTACTCATTTTTCAAATAATCCGAAATGACAACTAGTTGTCAAACTAACAAGTTTGACATTTTGATATTTTCCGTTTCCGTTTCATTATTGACCTAGGTTTTTTTTAATATTATTATTTACCTAGGGTGAGAAATGTTACTTCTCATTTGAGGAATTGAGTAAATAATGGTGATTTATCATGTTAGTAGTAAAAAAAATCCTTTACCCCCTTCTCCGATAGATGAAGGCATATCCACTGGACTTAAACATAATCCAAGTATACGCTCCAACAGCTGATAAAGATGACCTAATCATCGAAGACTTTTACGAACAACTGGAAACACTGATTAAACTAACAAAGAGGAATGAGGTTACACTGATAATTGGTGACTTAAATGCAAAAGTTGGAAGAGGACGAACAGCAGATGTCGCTGGCGATTTCTGACTAGGAATCAGAAATGAGAGAGGAGACTGTCTGGTACGCTTTTGTCAGGAACAGGAGCTGGTGCTAAACAACACGTTTTTTAAACTCCCGCCGCGTAGGCTCTATACACGGAAATCCCCAGCAGATTCGGTGGAGAGAGTGGTGAGAAATCAAATTGACTTCATCATGATACCAAAACGATATAGAAACGCAATAAAATCAGCAAAGACCTATCCAGGTGCAGACGTCCATTCCGATCATAATCGACTCGTATGCAAACTGGAAGTTAAACTGAGGCGTCTTATAGAATGGAGACACCTAACAATACCAAAATAGACATTAGAAATCTCCAGAACCCTGACATAAGGCAGCGGGTAAAGGAATCCTTAAATACAAATATAACAGATATAAACAGGTCTACGATGGATGAACTTTGCAAATGGAACAAAATCAACGACGCAATTGAAGAGACAATCACAACATTTTAAAAGCAAGACCGCAAAAAGAAAAATGAATGAATAACAGATGAAATCTTTGACATGATGGAAGAAAGAAGGAGTTACATGAACAAAGGTCAAACAAAATACCGAGAAATTCACAAGAACATAAGAAGGAAAATAAGAAAGGAGAAGGAATGCTGGCTGGCGGGAAAATGCAACGATATCGAGCTGTGTGAAAAGAGATACGACTACCATAACATGCATAAAAAGTTAGAGAATTGAAAATTGAATACCAAAAAGAAACCTAACAGCCCACATTCAAGTCTATTGAACGAGGATGGGAACCTAATATCGGAAAACTCTGAACTTATAAACATGTGGAAGCCTTACATAGAACAACTTTTTGATGACGAACGTACAAACGATTACTCATATAATGATGACATCTCTGGACCGTCAATTCTACGATCTGAGGTAGAGAAAGCTATAAGTCAAAAGCGGTCTTATCGTGCGGGTCCAAAGGTCACATTTTTCATTAAATGTCATTCCTTTGACAGATTTTACACGCAAAATCTGCCACGAATGAAGTTTTTACTGAAAATTGTGACCTTTGGATAAGATCGCTTTTGACTATATATGGTCTTTTAAGAACGACAAAAAACCAGGTCCAGATAATATATATACAGGGTGAAATACTAAAATTAATGTACGAAACAGATAACCAATTCCTTGATATTCTTACTACGCTTTTCAACAACATATATATAATAGAGGGGAGATCCCTGAGGAATGGCTACAGAACCTTTATTGCCATACCTAAAAAACCAAAAGATTTCCGAGACACAGTTTGGCTTCCGTAATGCACTGGGCACAAGAGAAGCGATCTTCAGCTTGCAGGTTCTCATCCAAAGATGCAGAGATATGAACAAAGACGTACACCTGTGCTTTATCGATTTTTCCAAGGCGTTTGACAAGGTCAAACACGAAAAACTTATCGAGGTTCTCAGGAACACCGGTATTGATGGCAAAGATATCCGTATAATCGCTAATATGCATGTATTGGAGCCAAACCGCAAAAATTAAAGTTGGAAATGCGCTCAGCAGCTGAATTGCTGTCAGAAGAGGAATGAGACAGGGTTGCATTCTATCACCGCTCTTGTTCAACATATACTCTGAAGAAATCTCAGAAAAGCTTTAGATGAAACATCAGACGGCGTCAAAATAAATGGAGAAACGGTTAACAACATCAGATATGCGGACGACACAGTAATAATAGCAAATGACAGTGAAGAACTACATAGAATGATGCAAAACATATACTCGGCAAGTGAAGAATATGGACTCTCTCTGAATATACATCAAGGACGAAATGGATGATCATTAGCAAAAGTCAATATCCTCCAATGAATCTGACGTTAAATGGTCAGGACATATATCAGGTGGAAACATACACATATCTCGGCACCACGGTTAACGCGAAATGGGACCAGGCATCGGAAATACGATCACGAATAGAAAAGGCTCGACCTAATATCATGAAAAAACTAGTCACTAGCAAAGATATTTCTCTACAACTAAAACTAAGGCTAGTAAGGTGTTATGTCTTTTCTGTTTTGTTCTATGAGGTGGAGGCTTGAATCACAACAGAGGCCACCCTAAAGAAACTGGAATCCTTCGAGATGTGGGTGTATCGGCGCATTCTGAAAATACCCTGGACGGACCACATCACCAATGCGGAAGTTCTACAGAGACTGGGGAAAGAGAAGGAAATCATGTTTACAGTGAAGAAGCGGAAGGAGAGTACTTTGGCCACATCATAAGACACGATAAATACCGCCTGCTGCAGCTGATTGTGCAGGGCAAGGTAAATGGTAAGAGGGGACCAGGAAGAAGACGACATTCATGGATGCACAACCTGCGCCAGTGGTTTGGATTGTCGTCTGTGGATCTGTTTAAAAATGCCGTGCATAATATTAGAATAGTCTTGTTAATAGCCAACGTCCGAAACGGATAGGGCAACAGAAGAAGAAGAAGAATTCATCGATTTCTCACGTGGGGGCATCGATTTCTCACGTGGGAGCTGTTCCAATGACTTGAAAATTCACGCCCATAACCCGTATTCTCGAGTCATTGGAACAAGTCCCACATGGAAGAAGATGGTCCAGATCAATATTTATATATGGTCCCCCTTAATATTTATCCATGGTCCAGATGGTGTAGTAGGGATGTAATCTTATTGATTTGCTTGATTTGTTTAAGCGCGTATTTGAGGTGCAGAATACATAGTATAAAATATATCCTTTCTTCCCACGCCGGAGCTGTTCCAATAACCAAGAATTACCCCACAGGGGGCTAATTTTTGAGTAACTAGAACAGCTGCTATACGTTGGGAAGATAGTAGCGTGGAAATAACATATTTATGCGCACTACCGGTCTGCCTTTGGAAAAGTGAACACTTTGGAAACGAACTACATAACTCGGCAGGGGTAGTAGAAGCTAGCGTTCTAGCTCTCTGGAGGGAATCTGGAAAATCATAGCGTAGCTGAGGGGTAATTCATTTGGGGAAGGGTGATTCCTAATTAGAGCGAAATTTTTCTTCGAATATGGAAGCGTAGCTAGGTAGCGGCCTGGGGACAGCCTCGCAAGGGACCCTCTGTATAACTGTTATACCTACTTTCGCTGAACTCACTAATTCTGCCTTGAGAAAGGCTTCCATTTTTTGTTAATGTCGGTGGCCATTACATGGTTTAAAACCAGACGAGGTCAGGGGCATCTCCGAATATTACCACCGTCCAATAAGGGTGTAACTCATCTGGGAGGGTTGCCCCAGCTAAGCCTGGGTGGTGTTCGTCCATCTCTTTATGAGGGGTTAAGGCAAGAACAAGGAGGGTACATTTATATGTTCTGTTCAATATCGGAACTAGACACTATAGAGTTCCTAGGTCTAGTCTAGACTGTGGTTTAGCAGACTTTACTGCTTTAAACTTAGGAGATTGGCTGCATGCGTACACGTTTCTCATAAAACAAAGGCATATTTCGTTCAAAATTGTTAAAATCGCAGCAGAGCGTGTTCGGCTTCATAGACCATCCTCAGTGCTACCTGTCAGGTTATTACCCCCCGGCGAGTTCATTGTTCGTCGACCATTAATTGTGAATGTATTTTAAATGTGAAGTTTTTCATCCCCTGAAGGGTGAAAGTGTATGTCTAGTTTAGTTCAATTATGATCGTATGACATTACCTCTGGGTGCCAGTTTTAAGTTTGTGCGGATATAAGGAGTTCTCCAATCTGTGGAAAACCCGCTTGTGTAATAACCTGACAAGTAGTAGGTACTGAGAATGGCCTATCAGGCCCAAAAAGGGCTGTCTGATTTTGGGAAAACAAAAGGCGAGAGCCATAGGACCACACCTTCGCCATTTTATTAAAACACGAATTGAAATTAGTGTTTATCATTAAAAAGTTGTGCGCGCATTTTAAACCAGTAAGTATATATTTTTCTATTTTCTTTTCTTTAACCAACTGCAGGGTCTTGAAATTTAAGAAATGTGAAAGTAACAATTGATGCAGCATATTTTTAAAAATATATACGGATGTTGAAAGACAAAAATAAAAGGTAAATAAGAAAACAAAAAAAAAATAGTATAACCCAAGAGTTACATTTGAACTGTATTTTTGCTTCCCATTTTCTCTTTTTAGGTAAAGACACTGAAGTTTATGATGATGATGCCGATAGTTTTAATTCCTCTGGTTCATAACGTGATGTTTCTATCTCATATTTATCAATTTCGCCTATGTCAACATCGTCAATCCAGCAGATTCCACACAACTGCTCCCTGAACACTTTTAAAATTATATGGACAACGAACACACTGTTGCAATGAGCGCTATGTTGCCATACTGGTTATAAACACATTAGTTGTGGAAAATTTAGAAAAATGAATGCAATAGTTTTCCATGGATTTTTTATTGATGGAAATTTGGAGTTTTGAACTCTCAGCAAAGGGAGTTATAACAAAAAAGCGGCAGCCTCACGCCTAAATGGGGAGGGTTGGCAACCGTAGGCCGAAAGCGCTCTACTACTACTTTAATAAGAATAATTTTGCAGGAAATATGCAGCCATTCCTTTGTTTTACTACTTTACGCACGAAATTTTGAGTTGAGTTGCAGTTTGCTATGCCCCCCTTTCGGGTAGCGGATGGCCTGCTACTAGGCAATTGCCAGCACACTTCTCTTCCGGCGCTTAGACAGAGGCAGAGCTACCCTTTTGCTTGTGTTACACGTTATCCCAGTTTGAGGGGCCTTGTATTCGGTGGGAACCTCCAGTATGACGGGCCTGTGCCCCTGGCGATTCCCGACTTTTGCACAAAAATGATTACACTGAACGGCACATCAAAGATGGCGGTGAAAATTCTTCATATGGCACAGACAAAAACGATCCCACGGGGACATCCGGTCCCCCCGGCCTGGGTGCCGACGTAAATGGGGATTTTTTCTGGCCAGGATTTCCGATTCTTTCTTGGGGAGAAAAAAAAGGTCCCTGAACGACTGCCACGTGTTTCCCCAATGGCCAATGGCTTGTGCCAATGGCGAGCAAAGAGCCGCTACCCCGCTACACTTCGGGATGTTGACTCAACCAAGAATGAAGCGGAAGTGCACGAAATTTTAATAAAATGCAATATATTAACCTAACCAAAGATTCGATGGTATCAAGGTATTTTCTTACTAAAAAATTCGTACCAAATTTTAAATATCGGACTTCCGCTTCATTCTCGGTTGAATGAACATGTGTCGGGTAAAGGCTCTCCGGCGTCATTTTGGGGACCCGTGGCATTCGTTCAGGGAACGTTTGGGCTACCCGAGGAAGAAAGACGTCATAGCCAGGCTAGTCTGTGCCGTTTCATTGATATTTAGCCAGAAGAAATACCCAATCACGCCGGTATCCAGGCCGGGGGCAACCGGATATTGCCTGTGCCGTTCATAGATTTTAGTTATGTGCAAGAGTCGGGAATCACCAGGGGCACAGACCCGCCATACTGGAGGTTCCCACCCCGAATACAAGGCCCCTCAAATTGAAGTAACGTGTAACACAAGCAGAAGGGTAGCAAAACCATTGGTCCTCCGAAACCAACCAACCAAATTTAAAATATAAATAGCTTTGGTAAACATTTAGCGGGCACACGATAGGCGAAATATCTCTTCTAGGGATTAAAATATTACATAATCATAAGATATGAGATAATCGAGCTATTTTTTATCATCCAATGTAAGGAGAGGTTTTAGCCTTAAGCGTGCGCTAATTTTTTCCCCGAGACTAAAATAGGTATATCAACAATCTATAACAAGACAAGTCAAGTATTTTTCTAAGAATAACATCCAAATTAAAACCCCAGGGTTACCTTGGAAACCGGTTGGGTTATTAAAGATGTTGAGTTTTGGTATTTCTTGGAAGATAGTTATTACTTAACCACCAATGAGTAGTACCTAACGGGCAAATAAGTATCATGTCTGATAAAGCACAATATTTTACCCTATTTCGATTAAATGCTTAATAGACTACCAAATACTTATAGTTGCCTTTCTAAAGCTAATTTACACGTCTTTCCGTCTAATTCCCTCGGTGGGTTACACAGCTGAAAAAAGCTTTATCTTTATTCAGTACCCGTAACTTATCGTGATTCCTGAAGCGCATAAATTTAAATAAAGGGATCTACCCCATCCCTTCATGGTTCGTAGATAACACTGTCTAGACCAGAACAAGCGCTTATATACCGTGTTATACATTTTAAATATGATATGCCATTGGCAGGTCCTTCTTTAATATTGGGCCTAGGTCTAGGGCACAATGGCAAATGGGGCCCAAAATCGACATCATAAAAAAGTATGGAATTTTTAAATCAAAACTGAATAAATAGGTACTTTTAACCTGAATAAAAGACTACAATATTTAATAATATATTTAGCTTAAAATGGGAACAAAAAATGTCGAGGGTAACTTTTCAAAAGTTAAATTCATGGGGCCCGAAAATCTGTTAGTGCCTCAGTTGGAAATGGGCCTTGATCATTGAAAAATAATGGTGCATTCAAACTCTTCAATAATTTGCATATATAATTCCTTCTGCCTTCAGGTTGTGTTTACAATATACACACCGTATATACAACATCTCAGGCATCCAAATTAAAACCTACAACATCTATTGATTAGTAATAATAATACCCATGACACTATTTTCTTGTATTTTCGGAAGAGGTATTTCTTAATTTAAAAAAAAGATTTTATTATGTATCTTTTACTCTAAAATAATTCTGGAATTCAAAACCATTTACCTTGGCTTATAATAAAACCTGCTAGATTGAATATCTCCGTTCTTCATGTTCAAATTTCAAATACAGTTAAATCATTGGCCTATATTTGTTTTTCTGCGTTATACAAAATTCACACAAAACACTTTAATAAAAAGTTAATTTAAATTTGGTTATAGTTCATTGAGCACATGGTATATGCCTGAAGAAACGGATTGGTGTTTGGTTGGCATCAGGTTCGTAAACAACGAAGAAATCTGCATAAAATAATTATTTCATATATTCTATTTTCTTATTCCAAGAGGGTCAAGGCAAGAAAATGTTATGTATTGTTAAATCTCAAGTATAAGTTAAATAAAGCAGCTGGCATTACAAAAGAAAAATAATCAATCCTAATTTATATGTTCGAAAACACACGTTCGTCACTATAGAGGTGTGTGGTTACAGTAAACTTGAAAATTCCAGATTCCACATACTATACCTACATACTTCGTCACCATACGTGGGATATACTATTGTTTTATTTGTTGTCGTAATATTTTAGGTTTTACAAGTACCTATATATGTGTAAATATATATTGTGTAAATGACGGGCTAAAACAAATTTTATCTTTATTCACTGCAGTTTTGAACAAATTTGGAAATGCCGTCTACAACTTGCCACTCTCATTTACTTCCCGCCCTCATTTCCCAACCCCGTTTTGGATCGAAAATAAAGAAAAAGGAGTAGCATTGTAAAAATCAGAACTGGGCGAGATTTTTTTATAACCCAAACTAACCCAAACCGTCATGCTTCTCATGAAATTCTTTGGATACTTCAAAAACTATAAATGCCAAAATTGACTATTACAAACCTCATTGAAAAGTGTTATTCCCATCACACAAATGATTGCCTTATTTCTCAAAAACAGAAAGTTCGTTAAACAAGTCAACATCTTACTCGCCAACACAAGACACATGTTTCGTTCTCTCCACCACCCTCTATTCACTATACATAACAATCATCCCCAGATTCTAATTTGAAAAACTCTATTTATACAGATGACACCTGCATATTTACAACTAACAAGAACTCAGACACATTCACCATTAATGCGGGAGTGCCTCAGGGCGCAATACTTTCACCAACTCTGTTCCTCATCTATATTAATGACCTTCTGACCAATAATCCTGTTTATAGTTTTGCAGATGACAGTACCCTTGTCTCCCATTCAGAAAAGAGCTATGCATTTCGGCGGCGACCCGGAGTTGACCCGGGATTTTGATAGTCTGGAACACCGCATTATTACAGATATTTCCACGGTAGATGTTCCCAGTATTTGGCCCGCATCATCCAGCCCCCAGTAACGCCTGTCAGACAGTCGCGAGAGACGGCAAGGGCGCACCCGTTCGTTGTACAACTGGAAACACCTAGAAAGTCGCTCTACAAGGACTCTTTTGTCTGGCGCACTACGTCATTGTGGAACTCACTCCCAAAACGTCTGTTTCCGCGTAATTATAACCGACAACTATTCAAGAACCGTGTCAATCAGCATCTTCGCACACACACCGCTTGTCGAGTGCCATAGGATCTCCCTTTAGTGTATGTGCCACTGCCATAAAAAAAGCTTTATTCACACCAACACATTCTAATTCTTAGAACAAGTAATGCTGCAATTAGATGGAAATACTCAATTAAATATCTAGAGGTAACCCTATATGCCAACCTTCATTCAATATACACATTGGAACTAAATTCATAGATGGCATTGGAGCATAACATGCCTTCATTGCCTTCTGAACAGTGGTACATAGTAGAAATAAGGACACCAGTTGCAATTATTGCAAGGTCAAAGGTCACTGGGTATGTAATTGTAAAAAGTGTATGGCTGATGGTAGGCCGCCTAAGAACAAACAAAAGACATCAGATGTGAAGACTAAAGAAGATGCAAGTATGACATTGATATCTTTAGATGAAGTTATGATCACAGAGCATGATGAGTCAGTTTGGTGGGTAGATAATGGCGCAACCAGGCATGTTACAAATACACCCATGTATTTCGTCGATTTTCAGAAGTTTGACAATCCATGTAATATAAGAGCTGCAGGAAACGAGATGTTAGGAGCAGTTGGAAAAGGTACAATACAATTTCTGTATTCCAATAAAAATAGCAAATAAGATTTGCTTACGTTGAACGACATATGGTATGTTCCTCAGATATCGAAAAATCTATTTTCAGTTCTAGCAGCACATGATACAAATATAGATGACAGTATTTTTACGTCTACGTCAACAGAATGTACGTTTAAAACTGGAAATAATGCATTAACAGGAACCAGAGAG